>PVJC01009569.1:0-45607 GCA_004026665.1 Murina feae | reverse complement strand
ACTGCGAGAGGGCACAGGCCGGGCTGAGGGACCTCCCGAGTGCACAGAGCGGCTGCAGGGCGGGACAGCGCAGGACCCAGGACCCGTGATGGGAAACAGGCGGCAGGGTTGGAGGGCACCGGGAAGCGGGTAAGAGGCGGCAGGGTTGGCGGGCTGCTTGGTGGCTGCCCAGGCCCTTTGCGGGGCATCGTGGAGCGGGAAAGCAAGGCTGCAGGGGCCGGGGTCCTGCTTGGCAGCTCCCAGACCCCTTGGCGGCACGGGAAGTGGGAAAGGAAGGTAGCAGGGGACGGGTGAGTGGGAAAGAGTTGGCGGCCTGCTTGGCAGCTTCCCAGGTCCCTTCCGAGGATCAGGGAGCAGGAAAAGGCTGGCCTGACCACGAGGGGGGTTTTCCCTGCTTTCTGGTGGCTGGAGGAAGATGGGCAGTACGCAAGCTTGGGAGGCAGGCCGCACCCAGCCCTGGTCATGCTCAAAAAAGAGAACAACATGCAGGGGAGGGCAAGAGTCTGAGAGATCAACATAGAGGGGGTGCCTGCTCCAAGCCTCCACAGTGTGCCTGGGGGCAGGCCCCCGGCAGGTAGACACACACAGGAGGACTGCTCCGAGCCTCGGATGCGGCTGGGGGCAGGTCCCCAGTGGCCACACACACACATACACACACACACACAAAAGGCGCCTGGCAGACTGGGGCCATCATAGGACATCCACTGAGGGGTCCCAGACTGTGAGAGGGCACAGGCCGGGCTGAGGGACTCCCTCCACCCCGAGTACACAAATTTTTGTGCACCGGGCCCCTAGTATTAGATATAAAAAACAAAAATGTGTTTCTATATAAAACATTAATGAAAATGTGTTTAGACATGTAAATGCCACAGATAGCTTTGGACTTGAAACATATCATAGACATGTTGAATTTTAAGTATAAATTTGTTATTCAAATCCTATTAAGAACAAAGATCTTGTAGCTATTTTTTCTGTTTTAAGAGTTGTGTCATTGGAGGCAAAACCTGAAGTGTTTAAGGTTGTAAATTAGCTAATTAAAAAATGGATTTAAACAATCTCCTTAGAAGGTATGACTACATTTACTGGTTTCTGCTCCCTAGCTTCACTAACTTCATACCCAGTCCTCTCCCTACCATTGTCAATCCCCCACTACACCTCTTAGAATTCAAATACAGCTTTCACATTACCAAGTTTTGGGAAGGACAAGAGCTAATGAATCTTCTATATCTTGCTGGTGTGAATGCAAAATAGTATTGCCACTTTAGAAATCAAACTGCAATTACTTAAAATGTTAAGCATGCCCTTATTTGATATTACATTCCTATCCTAGATATTTGTCTAGGAGAAATAAAAATATTTGTTCACATAAAACCATATGTACATGGTTATATTCACATTATGCATTATTATCAAAAATTGGAAATGACCCAAATGTCCTCAAATGAGTAAATGGACCAAGAAGATTTGATACATTCATACAGTGGCATGCCTCTTATCTATAAAAACTAAGAACTATTCTATTGATATATGCAGCAACATGGATGAATCACAAATGCATTATGTTCAGTAGAAGAAACCCTATTCAAAAATCATAAATAGTATATGTATCCATTTATATGACATTCTTAAAAAGGTAAAAGTCTAGGGATACAAAAAACAACAGATTAGTGCTTACCAGGGCCTAGTCACCACAAAATGATGTGAGGGAACCCTTGGGGGAGAGGGAAATGTTTTCTACTTCATAAGTTATTGTCGTTAGGAGACTATACACTTGTCAAAATTCATAGAATTTTACACTAGAAAAGACTACCTCACTCTATGTAAATTGTACCTTCATACAAATGGCCAACAGGTACATGAAAATATACTTATCACTAATCATCAAAGAAATGCAAAACAAAACCACAATGAGATATCACCTCACACCTGTCAGGATACCTATTACAGAAGGATGAATGCCATTTTTTAAAAAAAGGATATTTACCTTCCTTGCACTTTCCTTTGTCAAATATTAAATATTTGAATAATTAAAAGCATTTTAAAGTGTGCTTTTATGTTATTGAGTAACTAGACTAAAAATGTGTATTTCTATAAATTATTGAGAAAAAAATCTACCACATACTATTTATAAATCTAAACATATACCATATCCAGAAAAGGTTCATCATTTTGAAATTTTATGCACACCAATGGGTCCTTTATTCTACTCTGAGATACTGGTGTTCCAAAGGAAAACATGCCCTAAGTTATAGGCCCAGCCTTGTTTCCTGTTATTCTGTAATTCCAGCTCCTTCTCGGTTGTCAGAACAACAGACTAAACCTAACACCTAACAGTGTTCCAAATAACTTATTTGAAAAAAAAATGCAAACTCTCATCAGAACTTTATATCCTCGGCTTGGCCTGGACACTTGCAGTGCAGAAAACAAGACCTCAGTGGAAAAGAGCATAAAACGTGAGGGCCCAGAAAGCCCGCGCCTGCTTGGGGGGTTGGCAATTTAATAAAGTGTACACTGATGTCAGCACGCGGCTTCATCACACTCTTGTTGCTGTGGAAGCCTGAAGCGCAGAGACTCAGCTAATTAGATGACGACGGAAGGAAGATTACATTTTCCCTCAGAGAAAGACACAAAGGTGTGAAAGATATTCTCAAAGGGGTTCAAACATATAAGTATCTGATGGAAGAGAACAAAAATAGGGAAGGGCACACTTTAGGGAAAGCCAACTAGGGAAACAATCTCAACAGAGTTCTATTGTTTCTAAGAACAAGGGCGATGGAAGGTACCAGCAAGCTTCTCTTGTTCCCACTCTTGTTAACACAGATTTCGAACATAAAATGTAAAAAAAAGAAATAATATTTATCTGACGTATCTGCTAAGCTCTCTAATAGTCCTTTGTAGAATCACTGAGAAATTAAAGCTATGAGTTAAGAATTCCAAATATTGTATTTTACATTTTAGTGTCCAGGAATACCCATTAGTTACACTTTTTAAAATAATATCTAAAAAGTCAAATGCATGATTTCGCAAAAGGAGCTGAATTATGTATCATTCACAGAGCTATGAAGAATTTTTCATGAGATCATACAAATGAAAGTTTTGTTCATATTTAAGCAAAAGCAAATATTCTGTGATTTTCATTAAAACTTTAAATATTTCATCACTTAGCCTGACTTAAACATTAAAGATTATCTGGTGATAATATATTAACTGAACGTTGTCCTAAAGGAATTTTATATTCTAAAGCAAGCTTTCTGTTTTTACTGTTATTATTATTATTTCATTTATTTATTTATTTATTTAGGTAAAATCAACCTGGACATTTTAGCTACCTGACAATGTTTTAGCTACCTGACAATATCCTCAGTTTGCTACTGAAATATCCTTGACAAGAGCACATATGTAATACCTTAATCAATAAAAAAAAAAACAAATTAAAAAAAGAGAAAGGACACTAAACAGTGTATCTGAGACAAGGTTTTGTATTTTTTAAAAATAACATAGATATACTCCTACAAAATTAAACAGGCTGAAAACAGAATGATCACATTTTAAACCAGTGGTAATAAAAAAAGGTATGGAGCAGTCACGCATTCTGTCAAAACTGAGCCATCCCTCTTGACTTTTCTTTCTCTATAGGTCAACACAGTAAGTGTTACTCTTTAATGGCTTGCTTTACAAAAACATGCTCCACGATGACATTTTGGACAATGATAGACCTTATATATGACAATGTCCCATAAGATTAGAATGGAGTTGAAAAACTGCTATCATTTGGTGATGTCAGAGCCACTTATGATGTCATAGAGCAATGCATTACTCACATGTTTGTGGTGATGGTGGTGTAAACAAGCCTATTGTGCTGGTAGTTGTATAAAAGTAGAGCACATACAAGTATGTTCAGAACATAACACTCGATAATGACAATAAATGACTATGTTACTGGTTTATGTATTTATTATACTTTTCATTGTTATTTTATTTATTTAATTTATTGTTATTTTAGAATGCACTCTTTCTAACTGTTAAAATATGTTTACTGTGCACAGTAAGCCTTGTTATACTGGCAGCAAGTTCATACATATGGTGTTACTGCATCTTTTGAATACATCATTTTCTCTAAAGCTTGATTTTAATCTCATGTTGTTTTGCATAACAAATGCTGCATAGGCTTGTAGTTTAAGAGCAACAGGTTATCCCCAACAGCACAGGCGTGTAGTAGGCTAAACAGGGAATCACCTAAGGACACATTTCTCAAAATGCATCCCTGTGGTTAAGAGGAGTATGGCACACTTAAGTTTTGAATATTTAGCAAAATATTTCATAATAGAACATGATGCAAATTGCATTGTCACAATATTTCAGTGAAAATAAACCATTAAAATGTTTACCATTTCACCTGGCTGGTGTGGCTCAGTGGTTGAGCATTGACCTATGAACCAGGAGTTCATGGTTCAGTTCCCAGTCAGGTCACATGCCTGGGTTGTGATCTCGATCCCAGTGTGGGGTATGCAGGAGGCAGCCAATCAATAATTCTTTCATCATTGATGTTTCTATTTCACTCTCCCTCTCCCTTCCTCTCTGAGAGCAATAAAAATCTATTAAATTAAAAAAAGTGTACTATCTCATCACTTACTTAATCCACTCAATGAACAACTATTTACTACTTAGTAAAAAGCAGATATTATAATATAAAATTTAAAATTTAAAGGTACAACAATACTTCTAAATAAGCTTAAAATTTAACATGGAGAAATATTAACATAAACTGAAGAAGTAGAATTTTTAAAGGTATTAAAATCTCTGTGTTTAAAAAACTTTCACTGATACATTTTGGTCATTGTTATACCTCAATTGATTTAACTTAATTGTTTGGGTTGGAAGATTTGGGTGTTAGCATTCAAGGGTGTGGATAGAATAAAGTTGTGATTACTTGGTACTGAGTTTCCAATTGTATTTTATTTAATACTACAGGTCCTATGCATGAAATTCGTGCAAGAGTAGGCCTTCCTTCCCCTGGCTGGCAGCGCCAGCTTCCTTCTGGCCGCCAGCAAGCACCCGGGACCCAGGCTTTCCTTGCAGCCCTGGCTTCGTCCAGAAGGTTGTCTGAAAGGACATCCAGAAGGATATCTGGAGTAATTAGCATATTATGCTTTTATTATTATAGTTATTTGTAGAATAAATTCCTAAGCACCACTAACTGTTGAATTTGTAAAGTTTTAATAAGAATCTCAGTATGAAGAGAACTAAGGATAAAATGTAGAATTCCAACCCCACTGGAAAGGTGGAAACTGCTGTGAGTTCTAAAAAAGGGCTCTCAGGGAAAAAACAATAGAATAAAAATGGCTTCCGGAACTTTTTTCTCTCTTCTATGTCTCTAGTCAACATCTCAGAGGCCTGGCTGAAGGGTGGGGAGGAAAAGTTGGAGGTACAAAATGAATGGTAGACAGAAATGGCTGATGAATGTGTCTGGGAAAGTGAATTTTTGGAGGATGGACTCACATGGTCCCATACATTTGAGCATGTCTGAGAAAGCCACTCATGAACCAGAACAAACATTAGAAGAAAGAGAGAAAAAGAGGGACCACAGATTTCAGCAGCAGATTATCACAGGACACTTCTGGAAAATGTAACTGATGCCATTGTAGGAAGGCAGTTATTAATAATAGGAAAGGAGTAAAAAGGGAAGGCCAGCCATCATAGGCATGTCATTTTATCAGCTTCACCAGGAAGCTGCAACTTTGCATACCCCAGGGATCCGACAAAGGGAAGATAGACACATGCTCAGTAAAGCTGAGGTGACTAGGGAAGGTTCCTGCCAATCATACCTGGGGACAGAGGTCATTAACAAGCATGAGGTCATTAACAAGCTACTGCAGAGGATCAAAGATTTGGAAATAGATAATTCCTTAAACAAAGGATTTTTCTCTCTTGTTGCTCAAGTGGCTCGTGGCTCTTGGATCTCTTGAGTCTGCCCATATGACCCATGGCCAGCAGACCCTGTAGGCGATGGACTGATGAACTGCAGCAGGGAAACACAAGCTAAGCGAGCCTGCTGCTGGACCAGATCCAGCTCCAACATGGAAATGAAACTCTAGGCATTGGCTCTGATTTTAGCTCTGCTGAAGCTCTAGCAACAGGACTAAAGAAAGGGAATTTCTTCAGAAACCTAAGGGTATGATTCCCCATAAACAAAGAGTTCTGCTATATCTCATCCTCCTATGGTGGCCTCCAGAAATTCTTATTCCAGCAGTTCCACAAGAATCCTACTCCCACTGGCAAACAGGGGAGATGAGACTATCCTATAACATAGACACACAGAAACTCTGTTTCTTGACCATGAAACTTTCTTCTTACTGTTCATCCAGTCCCTTCCTTAATCATCAAGCCCTTAGGACATCAGATTCTGGTCACTATAAAAATGTCCTAAGAACAAAGCCTCAGATCTGTTGACCACAGAAACAGAGTTTTGATCAAACCAAAGATAACATCTTGACTGCAGCTGTGTTTCTACCCCAGGCCTATGAAAGCTGAAGGACTCTACACACCACACCCTCACGACACCAGACAGCACAAAGACATGGCTGTTATCAGGACCTTACACAATGATTACACCCTGCCCTCCACCCAGCCAGTCAGCACAGCCCACAATCCCACTCCTTTAATTACATGGTTAATGATTTCTCCCCTCTCTAACCCATCCCCTGGAAGCCATTGGGAAGCCAGGTCTTGGACACTAGCTTACCTAGGAACTCTAGGCTTGGTGCCATTTCCTTAAATAATAAACCTTATTTCCTTGGCTTCCAACTCTTGTTCCCTTTTGATTAGGCTTCACTGTGTGCAGGCAAACAGACCTCTTTGGTCCAGTTCTGAAAGTATTAAGTACAACATCTGAGGCCAGCACAACTTTGAGGGTATCTACCAAAATGATCACCCCTCAAAAGCCTATGATATAGGTTTTTAAGTACTAGAGACTTGCAACAGAGACCAACAGGAATCTAAGAGACCAGGTGCCACCACCACTAAGCCATGTGAGCTTCCCTGCAATGTTTTGGTTTCTCCTTTCCCTACTGGATCTCTCCAACTTGGCTTAAGTCATCCTTACTACTTTTGACGAACTACTAATTTCTCAGGTCAGCCTGCTTTGCCTCCATGGTCAGGTACCCATCAGAATCACCGATCAAGCCATTTCCTGCCTCTCAGATATCTGTTCACTTGTTTCTATGTAAGTCCCAGAATTCAAACAATAACATCTGGTAATCCTTATAATGCAACACAGGAGTGCAGAGCAGAGGGGTATGGAGGGGAACACAGAAAACGTTTTCAGCATATTTTATGGGGTTCTGGATCCAGAAATATGCCAGATTAACACACACACACTTGACATTTTTAGCTAGTTAATCCTTGCCTGTAGAGCCTAATTTTATCTTGAGACAGTTCTGAAAAATTAACTTTCATATATGACTAATTATAATATGCCAAACACTGAGCAAAGTACTTTCACAAATGCTAATTCTTCAAATACTGTGAATTAAATTTCTAATTATATAAATGGAAAAAATCAGGCAGAGAATCCTTAAGATGCATGCATTAGCTATAGAATATAATATCATGTTAAATTGGTTCTTAAATATAAATTGAATTCTTTAATCTTAATTTCAATAAACAGTAGTTTTATAGCCCATTTAAAATTTGTATTGAGTAGGGTCATCTGTATTTTTACTTGCATTATGCTAATTGTATTTGATTAAATTTAGAGATAGATGTTTAAATATTAATGTGTTTTTCTCATTATAAATATGAATGTTTGGCCTCTATTTCAAAAAAAACACCTATGAATAAAACATTACATTTCCTCTGAATGGCAATGTTAAGTAGCTCTACCAAATGGAATTATGATCCCTGAATATGGAGATTATATAGTGATTTAATTTATTTCTGGTGAAATTTTCATACTAACATTAATAAATATTTCCTGCAATAGTCTCATCCTTAGCATTTTATTTTCCTCAGTTCAAATCCTCAAGAAGATTTTAAGTGCCCTGTTCTTCTGCGCTTTTGGAGAGGGAGGCTGGTGATGGGAAATGATGAAGAGGTTAAGAAATGCAAACTAACAGGTGAGAGTGCTGAAAATAAAAGGGATGATGTCCTTTAATTGATCTTCTAAGAGTATAACAATTGCTCCTTTGTTATCACTGAAGGATGAACAATCAATATAGAATAAAAGAAAATAGAAACCAAAAGACCTCTAGAGGTAGGGCCAACATTAACTGAGTCCCTATAAGCCAAATATATTTCTATATAGCTTAAATACTGTTTCTCAAATTAGTGTTCCGGGAAAGGATTATTTATTGCTTAGTTTTTTTTATCCCTAGGAATTATAATGGATTCTGATATGTGTTGTCATTCAATAAATTCTTGGAAAGTAACACATTTTTTCCTCACAAGATACCCACAAGTAGATGCTATTAAGTATTAATCCCATTTATTTGATAAACCATTAAAGGCTGAGATGTTAAGTAAAATGTTCAATGCAATATAGCTAGTTAGTGATTAAACTAGAATTCTAGGTCTTTCTCTTTCTTCTTTAGCATATGCTCTTCTAACAATAGACTCTTCATAACTTAATAAAACAGCAAAAACACAGTTACAGGGGAGAAAATAAAACAAGATCACTAGAATTTTTTTAAAATTTCTGTCTCCTATTTTTCAGAGTAGACTTTTATTAATAATTGTGGTAGGTATACATCTAAATGGTCCCCAATGACCTCTTTTTCCTGGCATTTACTCCCACATTAATCCATTCCTCTTGAATGTGAGCTGGACTAGTGAATCATTTCTATCCAACAGAATACAGAAAAGGTTAAGGGTAAGATTTATAAACTAACTAGAGGCCCAGTGCATGAAAATTCATGCACTGGAGTGGGGTCCCTCAGCCCAGCCTACCTCCTCTCACAGTCCGGAAGCCCTCAGGGCAATCCGGTGATCAAGGGAAGGCAACACCCCATCACACCACTGCTGCTGCCACTGCCAGCAGCGCAAGCCTTGGCTGGCCCTGGTTACCTGTGCCTCCGGACAGCCCTTGGGGGCTGGGGGGCTGAGAGGACTGGGGGACTCTGGAGGCAGGTGTGCAGAATGGCTGGGCCCACCTAGGGTCAGGCCCAGCCTTGCCGCACACCTGCCACCCTGGCAGGGCTGAGGGGACTGGACACTGGCATCTTGTGGCTGTGGGTGCCACCATCTTTGAGGGCAGGGCAGTCAATTAGCATATTCCATTCTTATTGGTTGTGGGTGCTGCCACCTTTGTGACAGTGTGAGGGTCAATTAGCATATTCCCTCTTTATTAGATAGGAGGATTAGAAAGATTGTGAATGACATCTTACTAGAGATGTTTGCCTTCTCTGTTTGAAGAATTACATGAACAAGTTGTCATGCTGAGAAGGGTCATGTGGAAAGGAGCTGACCCTGGGCCACGGCCAAGAGTGATCAAGAAACTGAGGCTCTCAGTCCAATAACCCACCAGAAACTGAATTCTGACAATAAACACTATTCAGGTCCACTTATGATATCTTGATTGTAACCTGGGAAAGATTCTAAAGTTATGGGCCCAGATAAGTCATGTCTGGATTCACAGCCACTGTATGACAATAAGTACATGTGTTTTTGTTTGTTTGTTTGTTTTTATTGATTTCAGAGAGAGGAAGGGAGAGGGAGAGAGAGATAGAAACATCAATAATGAGAGAAAATCATGATTGGCTGCCTCCTGCACTGGGGATAGAGCCTGCAACCCAGGCGTATGGCCTTGACCAGAATTGAACCTAAGACCCTTCAGTCCACAGGCCAACACTCTAACCACTGAGCCAAACCAGCTAGGGCTACATGTTGTTTTAAGCAACTAAATTTTATAATAACTTTACACATTAATATATAGCTAATATAATAATATGCAAACAAGTTAATTTTAAAAAAGGATAGTCTAGGAAAAAACTATCAGTTGCTTATGATCATATGAGTATATATAGAAAAGGAACAAAGTGTCTTAGAGGTCCACAGAAAGAATAGCTCCTTAAATTATGATAAATGCCATAATCAATGTGCTTCCAATTTTTAAAATTTTAATTTTTTTTTGTTGTAAACCCCATTTTTTAAATCTTATCTCATCAATTCAAAAATGCATTTTTCACATTTTGCCATCTTTTAATGTAGAAAATGTCTTTCAATTAATGACAGTTGAATAAACTAAAGCTTTTTATTTTATTAACACAAAGTAGTGCTCATACAACTTATGAATCACAATAATTTATAAGTGTGTTAATGATATACATTTTTTATGTTTTTTGTTCTATGGTATTGGAATTAAAAAAAACAAGTTTCTGAACACAGTGGTCCTTAGGAATTCTGAAGTCAACAAAGAAAATATATAGCCCATATATTTACACACATATTTCTTACAGCAATTTAAAACGTTATTTTTTCACTTGTTCAAATTTATTGGTGTGGCCCTAGGTAATCAATATAGTGAACTTGATATGACACAAATTGAACTCTGGGAATGCAGGGTTGTTTTTTAATCCATCAAGCAATGTATGTGATAATGACAGTCTGATGGAATGTTGCTATTATGCTTTTGAATTTTTTTTAAAGGATAATTGGATTTCTTTATCAGGAGTGTGCAGTACCCTATTTGCAAAGCATGAGGACATGCCCCTCCAAGAGATGTAACCACATCTTCTGTTCCTGAGACAAACTGCAAATAACTGGTTGTGGGTATCACTGTCATCATCTAGGATAATCCTAGAGCACTTCCAAACAGAAAAAAAAAAAAAATGTTAAAACAGTGCAGTGCAATGGTTTCTATTCTACCCTTCCTGGAAATGCTTGGTTCTTAAAACTGAAAGCTAATTGAAATGCAAATCAGCAGGAGGCAATGGAGATGAAGAGTGATATCAGCATTGAACTGTTATTATTTCATGTTTTGTTTGACTACAGCTGGAGTTAGTAAAATACCTTAAAAAACAAACTCAGGAGAAAATGTGTTTGGACTTTCTGCTGGCAATATATCTGTAAGCAAGTATAAATAACTGGGTGGTCAAATAAGACTCATTTTCACAGCAGTATGATTCACTTTTCACAGGCTTCCTGGCAAAAAAGATTAAACCATCTTTATTTTCCATGTGCTCTCTTTCTTTTCTGTGTAGGAGCTTCCCAAATTTTGTTCATCATTTTCATTGTGTTCTTTGCTCCATTGTTTGGCTTGCAAGCATTCTCTTTACTGAAGACAAAAAAGAAATTTAAAAAAATATCTTTTTTACTTACAATAAAAATAAAAGAATGTCCTTGGCAGCTGGTGAAGACATTCTCACTATGACTGGAACAGTGTGGCTATGTAGAACATCCTGGGTATTGTCTCAAGTTTTAGATAAACTATTTTGGGGGTGAATAATTTATGTGACCTTTAAAAAACTAGTCTCCAGTGCACAGTAGAGGGGACATAGTTTCACTGTGTTTTGAGTAGAAAGACTTCTAGCAGAAAGACTTGTTGAAGTGATTTTCTGTTGTTCTCCCGTCTCTACTGAAAACACTTGACTAAAGTATTCAGTAAACAGATGTTTGTTGAGTAAAGCATTTGTGTAATAGAAAAATAGAAACACAACTTTAAATCTGAGGAATTACTATCTGTTCAGAGAGATGTATAAATAACAAAACATTGTTTTGTAGGTAAAAATACAGAGTCAAGAAGATATGACCAAAGTCAGATCAGATAGCTAAGAAAGATAGTCTTATAATACTTTTGAAGGGTTTATTTTTTCTGGTTCTATTATAAGGTCAGTGTTGTTATACAGCTACAACACAAACATGGTGGATTCAAAAGTGTTAAAAAATAATTATTTGCTATCGATAGGAGATCTAAGGATAGAGCACATCACTGCAATGAAAATGCAAAATGGAATAGGAAAATGTAAATAACTATAGATGAAAGGTATGCTTGAATAATTGACCTTGCATAACACAAATGCAATATATTTCTTTTCTAAAACCATAGAGAAATAGAAAAAATACCACTTATCTATACATATAGAAGGTAAATATGCTAAGTGTCCATCCGACAAGTCACTATGGTGTGTTCTGACCACCAGGGGGCAGATGCTCAAAGCAAGAACTGCCATGATGTGCACTGGCCATTTACAGAGAAAGGGCACCGTGGATCTGGCACCCACAAAGCAACACTCAGCTTCCCTCAGTGAGACACAAGCCCCACCACCACCCTGGAGTAACATCCCACTAAATCACAGCTGACACTGTCAAGACCCCATGGTGCAAAATGCAACCCACAGCCCAGCCCAGCCCACAAAAGGTGGCTGTGAGCGCTGGGTAATGACATCACATAGCAATGCCCGGCTTCCTCACCCTAGTGACTATCCTCCTTGGAGTTTCTTCATCCCAGGAACAGAATTTGTTTTATAGCCAGGTGCAAACATTTTATACTTTAACCAAATGTCTGTGAAGCACTTTCCTGTGTCTCATCTCATTTGATCCTCACAGAAGTCCTGGAGTAGATATATAGGAGACTCAGCAGAATACTATTTTCTTGTCATTAGCTTGGAAATAGAGATTAAGAAAGCTTAGAAACTTGACTTGACTGAAACTAAGCAAGAAATGGTGGACTTAAACATGACTTCAGGTTTTCTCACTGTGCAGAGTATAGTCAAATACTGCTGCAGTTAAATATTTTACCCTTTGTTCTCCCTGCGTGATCTACAATAACAATCTACTTCATGTTGATGTTTACTGCTGTGTTGCTGACAATTACCTGAAAGAGAAGTTGGGGTGCTTCACTGGCTGGAATAAGGTTAGCTACATCAGAAAGCAGGTCTAAGTAAGCAATTTTAATATATATATATATATATATATATATATATATATATATATATATATATATAAACTCGTGCATGCTCAATACATAGAAAGCTCTCACTGGTGCCAACCACATGTGTGTTTTGATCTGACATTATTGGTCATGAATTTGGTTGACACATCTAGTATAGAGAAAGGGCAAATAGTGATATTAAAATATTTCTTCTAATCAATTTCCTTTTAATAGGCACAAATCTGTGCACCCACTAGTTAAAAAATAATTTATCTTTTACATTGACTTTATTAGTCATTTTGGAATTTATGTTGACATCCCTGGACTCTGGGGATCTAATTTTATCTCAAATATTCAACTAATTTTCATAAGCAAATTTGGCTGAATATATTCATTTTTCCATGTTTTAAATTATGTTGACTGTGTTGTTTTTTTTAATTTTGGGAAGAACTATAAGTATTGAAAAAAAGATCACATAAGCCAAGATAACTAAAGAATCAAAAATACCAGAAATGATAATTTATTGTCATTATTGTCTTCAAACCAAAAATGAAGACATTTTTTTCAAAAAATATGTTGAATTAGTGCCTTCCATTAAAACCCAAGGTGAAAATAACAATAGATGTTTAGGGAGACTAAAGATCAATATTCTAAAAATTATAAGAAACATTACTGTTTCTTATAAAAGGTGATTCTTTTTATAAATATTTTTATTGATTTGAGAGAGAGGGGAAGGGAGAAGGATAGAGAGATGGAAACACTGATGAGAGAGGACCATTGATTGGCTTCCTCCTGCACACTGCCTACTGGGGGATTGAGTCCTGGCCCTGGTTCATGGGTGAACACTTGGTTCATAGACTGACACAACCACTGAACACACCAGCCAGGTAGCAGAAGGTCACTTTATGAACTCCTCTGAACCCAAGCATTCTTTCCTCTACCTTCACCAACATATCTAAGTGCTAATTTTTCCAGCAAATCCCTGGGCCAATTATTACAGAATAGAATTTACTAAGCCTTATCAGTTACACACTTTAGTGTAAAGGAGTTTTGTGATATTGTCTTCAGTTTCAGTTCGGTGTATTGCAGGATGGAGACTTGGATGCCTGAGTATGCAAAGTATGATTCAGGGAATTTGGTGTGAGATTGAGTCTGGAGTGCTGGGGTTTGAGATCTGCTAATGCCAGTATTAATGGGGAAACAACTTGCTCTATGATGACTCATTCCTTGCATTGATACAATTACTGACGACTTAGGTGAGCTCTATGGTCATTTTAAACTTCAAGGTTTATGAAAATAGCTTAGAAATGAGAAAACAATGCTATTCATAAAAAACTTAGTTTACATTCTAAGTTTGCAATGGAATTAATTAACAAACATTTGCTAATGCCTACTCTTTTTCAGGACTAAGCCAGATCCTAATTTCAGTCTTCATTTCTCTTTAAACTTACACATTTTTTTGTGGTAAGATTGGCTTTCATGCTTAATTAAGTTTTTATCTGGATATACATAATTCTAAGTGATATTAGAATTCTGTGGATCTTGATTGGAGACAATTTTGCTCCCATTCCCCCACTGAACTTTTGATAATATGTGAATAAATTTTTGTCACAAGTTTACATGGGGCATTACTGACATTGGATGGGGAGAGGCCAGGGATGCTGCTGAACATTCTGCCTTTAACAGGATGGCCTTCCCAACGAAGTATTAATGGGGAAATAATTTGCCAATCTAAAACGCCAATAACTTTATTCTTAAGTATCTCTGATATAAATGTGCTATGAATACAACTTGATGAATTTGCAACAGGTTAGATTTGCCCTTTTTTTATAATAACCATGCAAAAATTTTTGACTGAAGGAATGTATGTTATTAAATGAGGAGGTGTTAAATTTAATCAAATCATAATAATGAGAGATTGGTGTTTTTTCTAAATATATTTTTTGTTGATTACGGAAAGGAAGGGAAAGGGAAAGAGATGGAAACATCAACGATGAGAAAGAATCATTGATTGCGCGATTTCTGCACACCCCCTCGGACCACAGGTGATCTACTCTCAATGCCAGCATGTACCCTGACTGACACTGAACCATGACTGAATCATGACCTCCTAGCTTTTAGGTCAACACTCAACCCCTGAGCAACACCGGCCCCCTGTTTGTGTTCTTTTTCTAAAATCACTATCTTGCTTAGGTGTTTCTGAAAAAATAAGATATATTCCATTCATAAGCTACAGGAATGACAGTGCATACACTCTGAGGACAAGTACTGTCAATAGTAATGCCACAGAGTGGAACTGGCTGACATACAAATTGAGAAACACAAAACACGGGTCTTAGTCCCGTGGTCTAATAGATATCTGAATTTGACACTTCTGTTTATCTGGGAATAATAAAAGCATTTGAATGCCTACCAAAAGATTCTGGAGAATACATAGAATTTTGTTTTACATCTAACTTCTCACAGAAGAGGACAATTGCTTATACCATATTTTTTAAAAAAATAGAAAATATTAGTTATGTCCAGATTTTCCAGAATAATTGCAATCTAGTGTTTTCATCTATCAATGGCACTATGTTTTATACTTGTTTATCTTGTAGTTTCTTTTCTTATTTTGTTTTCCAGATTTAAGAATTCCCCAAGTGTAGAACCCATATTCAGTATTCTCTCAAAATGCAAAAAATCTTGAAAACCATATACTAAATATAATCCAAATTTACTGGTTAAAAACCAGATTTCTGATTCTCATTACCTTGAAAAACAAACCAAAAAAATCATTAATCTTTTAATTACTTATCTAGTAAACATTTAAATGTTACATGGTCTTTGCAATGTAAAGACTTGTCAGTCTTGCCCTATCTGGCTTGGCTCCTTGGCTCAGTGGATAGAGTGTCAGCCTGCAGACTGAAGGGTCCCAGGTTCGATTCCAGCCAAGGGCACATGCCTGGGTTGCAGGCTCAATCCCCAGTAAGGGACATATAGGAGGCAGCCTATCAATGATTCTCTCTTATCACTCATGTTTCTATCTCTCTCTCCTTCTACCTTCCTCTCTGAGATCAATAAAGAAATATATTTTAAAAAGTTTTTTTTTAAAGAGTTATCAGTTTAATGGCTAGGCTTGAAAATAAGAATCCAAACTGAATTCTTGGAAATAAAATAAAAGTCAGAGAATTCTTTTATACTGTTTGGAACATTATATTCACCAGAAGAAGCACCATCCATGATAAATATGAAAGGTTTTAAGGAAGCTCCCTAGTCTTAGAAAGCTTTGTTTCATTTCATTTGTTGCCAACAGAACATTGTTCTCCAATGTGCTAAACATTTTTCTGTTATTGTGACTGCAACAAAGAGCAATAAACTTTAGTATCTTGGATTTGTATAGAATATTCAGGGATAGATGATGAATAGTTAAACAATAGATAAAAGTAAAATCTGTGTGATAAAATCTGTGTGAAATAAATGAATGATGTGAAATGAACGAGAATGTCTTTGAGGGCTAATTTTAGGTAGGACGGTCAGAAATTTCTGAGTTGAGAGTTGACAGTGTGAAATGTGAAATGTGTGAAATGTGAAATATGTGAAATTAGGTTCCCAGTAGTGTGCTTGCAGCTGATCGATGTTTCTCTCTCATCTATGTTTTTAACTCTCATCCCTCTCCCCCCTATATATATCACATTTTAGACTAGTTAGGAGAGAGAATTATGTAGAGACCATTAGCCTAATAGTTGTGTCTAGTTCTCTGTTTACCTTATCTGGAAAAATAAAATGAATGGTGTCAATGAGAAGGTTCTGGAAGACAGTGGCAAAGAAAGTATGGTGGGATTGACCCCTGTCTCATTTAATAGGCTCTAACATATCATATTGGGTGTTTTGACAAATACTTGTCAATCATTTATTATTTCAAATTCAAAATCTGGATATACACATCTTCAACTACAATCAGACCAGGAAATACAGTTTGATGATTCTTACTTTTCTGTTCCAAATTAATATTGTCTACATTTTATTACCATTTGATCAGGAGAAAGTGTGGTTACCATTTAAAGGATTTAAGTTCTTATTTTTATTTAACAACTAGTGGCCCAGTTCACAGATTTGTGCACATTGAAAGGAATTTAATTAGAAGAAATATTTTAATATCTGGGGTAGTGGTGGGGTTTGTGTCTCACTTGGAGGAAGCCAAGTGTTGCTTTGTCGGTGCCAGGTCCATGGTGCAGATGGTCAGTGCATGTCAGGGCAGCCCCTGCATTGAACATCTGCCCCCTGGTGGTCAGTGTGCATCATAGTGACTGATCAGAGGGATACTTAGCATATTAGCCTTTAAATATAGACTAGAGGCCCGGCGCATGAAATTCATGCCTGGGTAGGGTTCTTAGGCCTGGCTTGCAATCAGGGTCAATCTTCCACAGCTGCTGGCAGCCAGTCCCACCCCATGCCACACCACCGCTGTCTGCCCAGGCAATTGGGGCCTCAGTGCTGCCCTCATCTACTGCCACCCACCCCAGTTCCTGGTTCCCCATCAGACGATCAGAACCTGTCAGCCAGGGGAGGAACCAAGAGGTTGACTGTTCTCATTCACTCACTGGGCCTACCCCTTGCCTCCACCAGTCGCCCTCTGTGTGTGAACTGACCAGCAGGGTGATGGGGCCATGGCACCGTCCGCATCTGGTGCCATCCACCCCAGGTTCCTGGTTTCCCATCAGGCGATTGGGACCTGCAGGCTGAGGGAAGCTCCTGCATTGAGTGTCTGCCCCCTGGTGGTCAATGTACATCATAGCTGACCAGCCGTTCTGCTGTCTGGTCTATTTACATATTATATATATATATATATATATATATATATATATATATATATAGCCTTTTATATAGAGAGAGCTTCAGATCCTAAAATGAAAACAGACAAAAGGATAAAAAATAGCTAACCATAAATTAATGGAAGAGATTTCAAACAAATAAATAACCATTTTTAAGTCATCATTTGCTCTTTCTGTTAGAATCATATATCAGTACTCTACCATGTGCCTCTAAAGAGAAAATCCTCCTAGTGGAAGTAATGACACCCCCACACCATCACTCCATTAACATTCATCTTGGTCACATAACTTGTTTAGGCCACAGACTGGGAGACTCAGGAGCAAGAGAATTACTAAGATTTTGTTTGTTTACACAAAAAAATTAAAAAAAATAGTTAAGTATAAGTTTCAACTTCATTTTCAAATATACATTAATTTCATATCAGGAAAAGATGATTTTGGTACTATTAGAGCTACACTTGGAGAAAACAAAATACAACAACTTAGGGGATTCTAATGAAATATAAATCAAAATATCTAAAAGTAATCATAAAAATCTCATACCACAATGATAGATAATGACATTTTTAAAAGTCTTTAAAGACTTTTAAAAGTTACTATAGATATTTGAAAAAAATACATGCAACATATATGATAAACGATTTAAAACTTCTAAGGGACAGAGTACTTTCACAAGTTAATAAGAAAAAAAACATGCAATGAGAACCAAAATGAATTTTTTTTTAAAAATGAATGCCCAAAAGAAAGATAAGAATCACTGAATTACATATATGTCATTATTTTTGTTAACATGTTTGTTTTAAATATCTTTCCAATTTATTGAATGACCTACTTCTGTTAGGGTGGTGCAAGACTGCAGACCCGCCAATAGGGATACAGAGGAAATGCCCTGCCCTGGACCTTCCATTGACCAATCGACAGGGGCCACACACGTTACCCCACCCTACTACTTCCGGCCCTATAAATCTGTTTTTTCCCCTGAAACCGGCATGGGGTGAGGTCCAAGTATACTCGAATATAGCTCTCATGTTCTTGTAGCGGTTTCAGGGCTCCCTGAGTGGTCTTTGGGGAGCATGACATCTGGGCTAACACTTCATAATTCCTGAATCCCAAGGGATAATTCCAAAGTATTGATTTCTTAGCCTCCTTTGCAGTTAGGAAACCCACTAGTGAATTTGGCCTCACACACCTGATGCATCAAAATCTGAAATGATGGAAATTGGTAGAAGTGGCTGTAGGCAAGCACTGGAATCCTTAGGACAATAGAAGAAATGTTGAGTTCATTATCAGTCCTGGTAGAGCTGATGGCTCACAAAAATCCAACTGAAATTAAAAATAAAATTTTATCATAACATGGTTTGTAGCAGCAAAACAGCTCATTAAATTATGACGTGTGGTAACCTAGAGTAAAATGCCCACTGAGCACAAAACGTTGTGGGGTCAGGTGGCTGTTCTGAGAGAACAGTCTAAACGGCGTGGCGAATGGGTGAACCGTGAAGGTAAATGGGTTGTATCAAGCTGCACTGACAGCTTGAAGAAAACGAGTCACAAGCTCAAAGCCTTGAATTCTGGCTCCAGGCCCAGAGAGGAAACCATGGGCGTTTTATGACTGATGAAATAATTTTGTATCATCTACAACCATAGACCTGAGGCAGAGGACTAAACTTAAAAGTTTGATCCTGGCAATTATAAAATTTAAAGGTTGGTTGTATACCCGGGCTCATTACTAACATAGTCTGAAAGCTAGTGAACAAGGATTGAGAACAAGGAAGACTCTAACATTGGTGCCGGGAAATGAGAGAGGATCCAGGGTGAGCGCCCCACCAACTCCCAAACATCTCTATTGTTTGCAAAAGCACCCCTTCCTTCCAAGTCTAAGAAGGCCCTTTTTGCTTTTGTTTAAAATCCAATAACAAATTCATCTGAGATGTACCTTATAAGGGAAAACTATTCTTATTCTGCCCATCCTCCACTGCTTCTAATTATCTCCTGATCTAAATTAGAAGCAGAGCTCAACATGCCCCGGGGAGACAATTACAAACTCGAATTCCAGAATAGATGATTAAGCAGGAAAACAGTGCAATGATTTTGGTATTTCTATCAGCAAAATCAGAAAATATACGTGAAAATAAATTTTGAAAGTATAAAACCAAGGATTGCAGAACATAATTTTATAATACAACATGTATTAACATGATCATCTTTCTCATAAAGTTCAGAGTTGCTGTATGAACCTCTGTGCATGATAATGGGTTTGCTTTGTTGCTTGGTTACTTAATTAAAATCTGGACTTAATGAAGACTCTGAGATGCCTAAAACTCTTTAATATTTTGTCTATAAAAATATTCATTTAATTAAGGAAATTAAAGTGGTTTTATCAGTAATTCATTCAAACTATTCCTTATATGGCTTAAGAGATGGAAAAAAAATGCTTTCTAACTTGGGTATTGTGAAACACATGGATAACGGCACAGCAGTATCTTTCTAAAGTATTATAGAGATCGTTCTCTGTTAACTAGGAATTTTGTTACTAAGAGATTTTGCAGTTAAAATAGGGTCTCTTATTTCCGTGGGCACGATGAGATCCTTGGGTGTTAAGGCCAAATAATATTAATGAACCATCAGTTGCAAGATGCAATTTCTGTAATTAATAGTGGTGGTGCAAGAGAGCGTTTTTCAGTCCCTACTTGATCATACAGTATCTAGAACTCACATAGATGCACAGCACCCTAAGGTCTACAATAATTATGCAAATGAAAAACTTTTGGTTGGTCTGGCAGAAAAAATGATGCTCCAACTACAGAGAGATTTGGCTCTTCAGCCAAAGTTAGTTCAATTACTCAGATCTCAGTTACTTCAAAGACTCAGCGTCCAGTTCATAATTAAATATTTTGGGTACACCTGAGTGATAACCATGGTAACGGTAACTTTTCTAGTATTTCTAGTAACTTCTCTAGTATTTCTGAACAAGAGTTTGAATGTTTTCTGGGCTAACTGTTCAGTAGGAGGACAGAAATAACTACATATTTTGAGAACTTGAATACATTTCAAGCTAAGGACAATACCTACGAAGATCCAAAATATTTCCTGATTCACTGACTAGATGGTGATTTATGAATATTAAAGTAGATGCCTAATGTAATTTTGTAACTGAACCCAGGTTTTGGCTACCTGCTGCAACAAAAGCCAAACTTGTGAGATAAGTGCTGATGAAAAGAAAAGACATCTATTCAGATGCCAGCATATTGACAAGATGGGGGACTTTTCCCAGCTCTCAAAAATCCATCTTTTTTTTTTCTTCTTAAATGTTTAAATTGATTTTAGAGACAGGAAGGGAGAGGTAGAGAGAGAAACACACACACAACCCAGCATGTGCCCTGACCAGGTATTGAACCCGTGATGTCTTATTTAATGGGTCAACACTCAACCACTGAACCACAACAGCCAGGCCAGTTATGAAGACTTTTAATGGTCACTTCAATATAATTTATACTTTCTGGAGATTTGCCATTTGAATCCCTAAAGGTGTGTTTTCGTACAAGTCAGATTTTGCACATTTGAACCACTAAGACATTTGCGAGGGTTTTTAAGTTTACCAATGGGCTTATTTAATATTAGTGTCATAGTTTTTACCTGTTACTTTGAAGATTTTATAAATCATTTTTAACAGGCATAAATAAGGATTTAAACTTTTGACTATTTGAATCTTAAATCTAAACCACTAATTTAATCCAGTGAATAGTTTAAAATCTGTAACTTCACTAATATCGTTCATTTGTCTGGTAGGATAATGCAGATATTTTAAGTTAAATAATTTATGACTACATTATTTCCCAAAATTTAGGATGCTCACTCATAATTTATATTCTTTCAGTGAAGAGGGTCTAATTTATATCTTGTTAAAATGTGCAAGAGGGTGCTTAGAGTTACCCTTTCTGTGCTACTGCCTTTTCAAATTAAAAATAATAAGTTAACATGTATAAATATTTAAATATTAGGAAATTCATAGCATTATTGTATATTAGAGGCTCAGTGCACGGATTGGTGCTCTGGTGGGGTCCCCGGCCTGGCCTGCAGGGATTGTGTCGAAACAGGCTCTCTGACACCCCCGAGGGGTCCCAGATTGTGAGAGAGCACAGGCCAAGCCAAGGGCCTATAGTGTGCATGTAAGACTTTCGGTTAATCTCTTCCCGCCCTTCTCCCTTCCCTCTGAGATTCATCAGCTGTTCCATGTTTCCATGCCTGTGGTTTCTGCTCCCACATTGAGCGTCCGTCGCCTGGTGACCAGTGCATGTCATATCTACTAGTCGGATGGTCATACGGTTGGTCGGTCACTTAGGCTTTTTTTAATATATACTTTTATTAATCATTATAGTTTTTTAAAAAATCTTAATTGTTCAGATTATTACAGTTGTTCCTCTTTTTTCCCCCCCATAGCTCCCCTCCTCCCAGTTCCCACCTCACCCTCTGTCCTTACCCCCCCCACCCACTGTTTTCATCCATAGGTGTACGATTATTGTCCAGTCTCTTCCCGCACCCCCAACACCCTTTTCCCCCCGAAAATCGTCAGTCCAATCCCTTTCTATGCCTCTGATTCTATTCTATTCACCAGTTTATTCTGTTCATCAGATTTTTTATTCACTTGATTTTTAGATTCACTTGTTGATAGGTATGTATTTGTTGTTCATAATTTTTATCTTTACTTTTTCTTCTTCCTCTTCTCAAAGGATACCTTTCAGCATTTCATATAATACTGGTTGGGTGGTGATGAACTCCTTTAGCTTTTTAGCATACACTGACTGAAATAAAGAATATTGTACAGAGATCCAACAACAGATTAGAGGAACACAAGAATCAAGTCAAAGAACTGAAATACGAAGAAGCAAAAAATACCCAAATGGATAAGCAAAAAGAAAAAAGAATCCAAAAATATGAAGACAGTGTAAGGAGCCTCTTGGGACAACTTCAAGCATACCAACATCAGAATTATAGGGGTGCCAAAGAAGACAGAGAGCAAGATATTGAAAACATATTTGAAGAAATAATGACAGAAAAATAGACTTCCAAGTCCAGAAAGCGCAGAGAACCCCAAACAAAAAGAATCCAAAGAGGACCACACCAATACACATCATAATTAAAATGCCAAGAGCAAAAGACAAGGAGAGAATTTTAAAAGCAGCAAGAGAAAAGCAGTCAGTTACCTACAAGGGGGCACTCATATGTCTGTCAGCCGATTTCTCAACAGAAACTTTGCAGACCAGAAGGGAGTGGCAAGAAATATTCAAAGTGATGAATAGCAAGAACCTACAGCCAAGATTACTCTACCCAGCAAAACTATCATTCAGAATTGAAGGTCGGATAAAGAGCTTCATAGACAAAAAAAAAAAAAAAAAAAAAGCTAAAGGAGTTCATCACCACTTAGGGTTTTATATATATAGATAATCTTACCAATTTTCATATTTTGAGTTATTTTTAAATTTGTCTGTTTTAATATATTATTGAACAATCCTAATGAACACACTAGAACAATAACTGATAGTCATCTAACTTATTAAACAAATGGTCCATTAACTAGTACTGGCCATTTTATAGAATCATAGAGGAGATAAAAAAGTTATACTATACTTAGAGAGGCCTGGTGCATGACATTCATGCACTTGTGGGAGGGGTTCCTCAGCTTGGCCTATGCCCTCTAGCAGTCCAGGAGCCCTCAGGGGGATGTCCAACTGATGACTTAGGCCCATTCCCTGCAGGAAGTAAGCCTAAAGTGGCAGTCAAACTTCCTTAGCACTACTGGGGAGGCGGGAGAGGCTCCCACCACAACCGCTGCACTTGCTTGCCAGCCATGAGCCTAGCTCAGAGCTTCTGGCTGAATGGTAATCCCCCTGTGGGAGCACATGGACCACCGGGGGCAGTTCCTGCATTGAGCATCTGCTCCCTGGTGGTCAGTGCTCATCATAGCAACCAGTCATTCTGCCATTTGGTCAATTTGCATATTAGCCTTTTTTATATATGGTAGTTATCTAAGTAAGGCCTGACACTACAACAGTTTAATCAAATGTTTGTTCGTAATCACAAAACTCAATATCTGCAGAAACACTTCATTTTCTTTAACTGGACTTTCCTTTGTAGAGGTTATTTTATATTAAAATTAAATAACATATTAAGTATATACAGGCATTTCAGAGTGTCAGTAATAAATGTCCTGTTTTCTTAATTATCCTCAATATGTTTTGAAAGGAATAATTCCTTGGTTGCTTAATTTTGAATTAATTGCAAACTTCAAAGTCTTTTGTCAGTAAGATGGATCCAGTACTTCCTTGCAATCACTATAAATCAATATAATCAGAATAAATCAAGGCCAGAATTTAAAAGATACAGTTAATATAAATTTATAACTTTAATAAAAATATAAAATTTAACAAAGAAAAAGGTTTCATGCTTGTTCACTGATCATTTGGGCATAAAAGTAGTATAATCATTATAATTCTATGTTTTTATCCACCTCTACATCCCACCCCACATCTAAGACAAAATATAAACCCAGTAAATGATTAGGGATTGATTGACTCCCCACTGAACATTGGAAAATACTTTCTTAAAAAAATAAAAGAAAAGAAACATATTGCATCATGCTGCAACTTAGGACAGTTTCCACATATCTTGATGGCAATTTCAATACAGCATTAAAAATCAAAATTTACATTTCTGTCTTAAATAACAAGCCTTATTTACGAATCAATTAAGATAAGAAAAAAAAAAACTTTGCATAAGACATAAAATGTGATTGTTAGCTATTTCTTCTCAAAATCTGCCCTTGGAATAAAGGAAGTTTTCTAAGAATGAGGAAGCACATTAACACTGTTTGATTTAACGGTCATATAAATCCAACTATTACTCTAGGTGCATGGTAAGGATAGGACATATTCTCGTCAAAGTTGTACTTTCCTGACCTTTATATATTGTTTAGGGTTTCTTGAAGCAACCAACTCTGAATATGCCAGTTATAAATTACCACATTTATGGGGAAAAGCAGGGTTTTTTTGTGCATGTTTTTTTCTCCTTTCATTGCCAATTTTGTAAGTGGGGCCTGTACCAGTCAGTATTCATATCAGACATAAAGAATGTTGACAGAAAAGGCCCAGGCAAATACACAAATCCTATAAAGCAGCAATCAATTTAGCTAAGTGACTAGCTCTGGACAGTTTGTTTCAACTTTTGAAGGTTTATGGAAAACTCTTTTTAGGTTCATCTTATCATCAAGGTCTAGCTGCCAGCAAATATACAAGACATTTGGAACTATCAGTATTTGACTTAATATTTTGAGATTGAAAGTGGATATATCTGCCAGCATGCAGCAAAGTAGTTTAATTCAGGAAGGAGCCTCCTTCATCAGCTGTCTACTCAAGGACAGTCAGAACTGCCAATTCAGGGGAGCTGCTCCCTAGAGTGTGTCTGTAAGTGCTCTTGCCCCTCATCCCTAGCCCACAATACTGAGGGGGAAGGGAAACCAAAAGAGTGATCAAGTCACCCTGAAATCTCCAGGACTGGTCACCATTTAGAAACTAACAGAATCCCCACATTTATTCAAGTACTCAACCAATACATGGGAGTTGAGAGAAGAAGCTAAACAAAGCAGTGTTCTCGCCAGCACAGAGCTTACATTGGAAGGTTCAAACAATTCTATATATATAAAAGCCTAATATGCAAAGTGTCCCCTCAGGAGTTCGATTGGCAGTTTGATTGCCTTTTCATGATGTGCACTGACCACCAGAGGGTGGCATGGAATAAAGGAAGGCCCCAGCCAGCAGCCAGCAGCTGGCAGCTGGGGAAGGAGGCCCTGGCCAGCAGCCAGCAGCTGCCAGGGACACTACCTGTGCACAATTTTATGCACTGGGCCTCTAGTAAACACAACAGAAAAGCAACACAGTGGAAACAAAACAAGCACATACAGTCTTCAAGAAGCTGGATTTCCTTGGGAGGATACCAGTAATAAGCAGATGGAATAAGTAAAATATCTAGAGAAGTGTTTAGGAAACACTAGAACTGAAAAATGGCAAAGGGAATGTTAAAGAATTTTCATTTTAAAGGGGGATGTCAGGGAAAGTCTTCCAGAAGGGGTCATGTGTGAGTAAAAACCTGAAGAAAATGAGGATGAACCTGTTCTTGCAGATATATATGTACAATATATGTACATATATTGTAATATATGTATATATTAAAATATATCCATACAGAAGGGGCATTAAAATGCAAAGGCCTCACTGAAAGCAGAGGCATGGCAGGATGTTATATGATCAGTTAGAAACCAGAATGTCGGAAAGGTTATGAGTCCTGGGATAAAGATAATTTTACAGAGGGAATGGGAAACAGACAATAAAGAGGTCTTATCAGTTCTTGCAAAGTATTAGCTTTTACACCAAGTGAGATGTGTGCACAGCAGAGAGACTTAATCTCACCTACTTTGTGAGAACAGGTTGAGGTAGGGCAGGCAGGACAACAAGGAGACCCATCTGAAGCTTCAGCCAGCATGAAGACTCTGGAAAATGTCAGTACACACTCCATCTCATGAGTTTCAGCTGACCTTTGACAAATGATATTCATTTGATGTGGTGAATGATTGCTAACCAACATTTCTTAGCTTCTGAATGCATGTGGCTGCTCAAAATTATATCCAAGACTTTCCAAGGAGGGAGAAGGATAGGTACATGAGGGAAGAAGGGGCATTCTCATAGCTAGCCATGTAAGGTCCTAGAGTTCTGTTGATGCTAAAACTCTGTACTACGAGGCTGCAGAATTTGAAATGCATCAGGATGCATGAGAATGTGCAGAACCAGAAATGTGCCTTAGCCAAAGCACTCCAGGTTCGGATTAGAGAATGGGACACCATTCTAAACCACTTTTAGTTTTGACAGTATTTGACATTAAATCTGCTAATACAAACTTTGGATATAGACTCTAGATGATTCCTCTCCAGGTCCTCAGCACTTAAAAATTCTAACAGGACAGGAAGAGGCATTTATTGGTGGTGGTAGTATGGCAGCTCTCAGAATTCATGAAACACCAGACATTGCTGCATATATTTTAATCACAAAGATATACATACAGTTCATTAGGGGAAAAACAATGCTCTGATGTCAGATTTATATTGTACCCATGTATTTAAAATAAAACCAAAATAAAATTAAAATTAAATAAAAATAAAACAGAACCTATTCTTTAGAATCATTCTATTTTGTAAAACTCAGAAATGATAGGAATCCTCCAGCTCAATTCTTCATTTCATAGAGAGGTTTCTGAGACAAAATAAAGTTAGGTGACTTGCGCTAGCCAGTTAGGCTCAGTAGATAGTCACACTGCAGACCAAAGGGTCCCAGGTTGGATTCTGGTCAAGGGCACATACCTCAGTGGCAGGCTTCTCCCTGGCTCAGGCCCTGGTCAGGGCTAGTGCAGGAAGCAATCAACATGTTTCCCTCACATCGGTATTTCTGTCCGCCTTTCCCTCTCTCTTCCATTGTCTCTAAAAAACAATAGAAAAATGTCCTCGGGCATGGATTAAAAAAATAATAATAAAAAAATAAAGTTATGTGACTTGCAAATTCGGCCTTAGTGCTGGCACTTTCTAAGTCATAAAAAAATAAGACAGCTTCAAAGAGTGCTGTGCTTCTCATACTAAGTATATGGAAAGAAGTAGAAAGAAAGGCATGCCTCTGCCAGACGTGTGTATTCTCTCACCTGTCCGGTGTGCCATTCAGAAGAAGATGCAGGCCACATGAACAAAGCTACTGGATCGGGCAGCCTCATGCTGCTCATTTGCAGGCAATTCTAAACCAGCAGTTCCTGAAGATGCAGGCATCCAGACAGGCGCACTCCCAATGGGCGTACTAGTTTTATTTAACAGTCCTGAACAGCTGCAGAGCACACAGCTAACGACCACTTGAGCATGAAAGTGTCTGATGATTGCAGATAAAATACGACACCCAGTGAGGATAAAGGTGATAACAGAATACAACAGAACACATGTGCAGTGACAGTCCACAACGTGTAAGTTCCATAACAGATTTTAGAAGATCACTATCATTGTCATGTGCATTCTTGTTGAGTATGTCTTTCAGATCACGAATAATTTAAACAATAAGAAAAAATCATCTCCTTTCAATCATCTCAAAGCTCCGTGAATGAAAAAATGATACAAAATTCGCAATGGAGAGTAGGGAAACTTCACACACTGATTTTCAGATAGGGTGGGAGCGTTTCAATAGCATCTAAGGGTTATCTGAACAAAAAATATTTATGAAATGAAACGATCCTCTGGTCAGAGTATCTCTTATGTTGCAGAAGAGGAAAGCTATCAGAAACAAAGCCAGCAGAGAGCAAAGCTGAATTTCAAATGCAACTGCAGGATGAGCTGGGCTTTGAAATAGATGCATATGTGTTTTTAAGGATTTGTCTCACCGCCTGTGTCTTTTTTTTAACATAACTGTCAACTATATCAGTGAAGAAAATGAAAAATGTATCACTCAAAGCTAGTTTTTTTCACTTTCTGAACGGCACCTTATCTCGTGAGAAATGAAAGTTCTCTCTCTTTTTTCCCTAAGAAATCCATTTCTGTAACGTCTCTCCACTATCAAAGTGTGACAAACAGCAAGTTGGAGGGGAAAACCAGACACAACCAGCTACACAAAAGGCAACCAAATTTTTGAGAACTCATGAGGTGCTCCCAGGTAGAGTAGGGGACAAGAGCCTGGCCATCAAGAAGGAGTCTCCTGCTTTGAGAAAGGAATCACTTTGAGACTAAAAACACTCTCTCCTCTGTGTTGTTTCCTCTACAGCAGTATGACAATCAGCCACACTCAATATTTTTGTTATTTAGATTTGTCTTGTCTGATCCCCACTCTGGAGTGTCAATTCACGAGGTCATGCATGCCAGTCTATTTTATATGTGGATTTTCCCCCCTACCTCAACCAATATTTAAATGCATCAATAAAAAATTACCAAATATTACTGAACATTTTTAATCAAATTCTGAGTAAACAATATAAGCAAAGAGGAAAGAACACTTAACTCTCGCTGAGGCATTTAAAGAAAGCTATCATGAGGTGACACCGACAGGGTCTGGCGGTCAATAAGGTATGAGAAAGTTTCTGTGTTAGCACATAAACTGCGTGGCTATTTCCATGTTAATCACTACACAAAGGTGTTTTTTTTTTCTCTCTAAATTGTTTCATTATATTTCTTATCTCATTAACACACCAAAAAGTATTCTTTTTTTAAATAATGTTATAATGTCATTCCTGAGATCCTAGATTCAGAAAGGAACTTGAAATTCAACCCTCTTAAATGTCTAATTTTTTATGAAAAAACCCTCAAAATGTATTAGGCATGTATTAAAGATCCCTTGGTTGGTGAAAAGGGCCGGATTGGACCCATATTCTGAAACACTCAGCCTTTCTATTATGAAAGTCTATGAAGCATGCGCTCAATGTTCTCACACAATGCAGACGGCATTACCTCCAAGAAATACAATAAAGCTAGACACTGCTCACAGAAAGACAACTAAACTCTCATTAAAGAAACAGAAGAGCTTTGTATAGGAAGACCTTAAAGATTAGAATCTTCAATCTGGAAACTCTGACACCTATTAAATCATGAAGAAGGTGGATAGTGTGAAAGCCAAGCTCTCCACAGACTTCAATTATATAAGGTTTAAGGGCATCCTTTGAAGTTTAAAGAGATAAATTTAGGATAAATAATGGTAAATGCCATACTACTTGATTTATTAGGTAGAGTGTTCATGGAAGTAACATGAGTGGAAAATAGAATAGGTTCATAAAAGATTTAGATTAAAAAAACATAAAATAAATCAATTCTAGACTATTTAAAAAAGTGACTCAATATACCATTAATACTGCTTTTATCTTTTTCAAAGTACACGACTCTCTTTGCTCTTGAGTTATATTTGAAGTGATCAAGCTTGAACATTTTCACACTAAAATTAAAGAACCAGGCATCTTAGTAACATCGGCTCAATTGCAAGAGCTGGTGTGGTGCGGTACTCGAACACAGCAAGCACTCAATAACTGCTGAATGAATGAACTTCCTGTAACCAAGATAAGTCTTCCATTTATGAAAGTGTGATTCGATTGACTGAAGTCCCTCTGAGGGTGCATTCTTTTCAAGTGTTTTCATGAAATCTTTACATTTAACTGTAATATCTATAAGATTCTGGAAGGTTACACACACACATATATACACACACACACGAATTAAAATATATATAACAAATTCACAAAAATGAAAAAAAATACCAAAAGCTAAGGCTATTTTTCTACCACATATGTACTCTAGGTTTTGGTAGATAGAGAGCTTTATTTTTGAAGGCCTTACTCTCTTGATGTTAGGGATCTATAGAGTTTTCTCATATCAAAAGGTCCATCACATTTTAAAATGTTAACCTTAGCTGGAAAATATCATCACCATCTATTATTCATACCTTGTAATTATGGTTTGCAACATTATTTTACTAAATATAACTTCAAATTCATCATGGGTGTTTATGTTGAATTACGCTCTCATATCATGATACTTCCTGCTACATTGATGTGAATCATTTGCAGAATAATATTACTAAAAATATGTGAAATAAGCATATGGGCCTGTCCACATTTTTCTAAAATAATAAACATTTGTGCTTACAAATAAATAAAAAAAGTAATAATTTCAAACAAAAATCACAAAACTAATAGCACTCAAATTAATACTAATTTTATATACAGATTCTTTCGGGTCACAAAAACTAAGTAGTGGATGAATGTGAACATGGTCTGAGAATTAAAATGGGAATGCTCACTTTGATGTTTCTCTCTGTTTTTCCCTTCTCTTCCACATTCTCTAAAAATCAATTGAAACATATCCTCAGGTGAGGAGAAAGAAAGAAAAAGAAAAAGAAAAAGAGAAAGAAAGAAAGAAAGAAAGAAAGAAAGAAAGAAAGAAAGAAAGAAAGAAAGAAAGAAAGAAAGAAATGTCAAATCCTATGAAAGACACATCTTGAAAATGCCTAAAGAAAGTTTTCATTTTTTCATGGTGAAGGGACTGGAGTCCATGTTGATGAAAACACCTTGGTGGCTGCAGTGACTGGCAGTGGCTGCAGCAGTGGGATGATGGGGCTGGTGGCTTCCCCTGGTTAGCCTGGTCGCCTCCCACAAAGGGACGCCAGACTGCAGCTTAGGCCTGCTCTCCAAGGGGAGCAGGGAGCGGGCCTAAGCCATCAGTAGGACACCTCCTGAGGGCTCCCAATATGTGAGAGGGGGCAGGCTGGGCTTAGGACCCCCCCCCCCAGTGCACGAATTTCATGCACCAGGCCCCTAGTTACCATATGAAAGCTTATATTATCAAAATTAATATAACCTGAATCAGGTTTCAGAAACCCAAGTTTATGTCATGACTTCAATAAGGCTTTCTAATAGTGAATTTTTAGGGTAATATAAAATCCCATGATGGTTAGAGCCTCATAGGAAGAAGTGTTATTGAATATTTTCTGGGTCATAACTAGTAGTGTATTTGTGTGTTCATGCACTTGACATGTGAATGGGTCAACTCACATTGTACAGATGAGTATAAGAGTTTAGAATCTTTCATGTGGCATATGGTCAATAGGCTTTACAATACTTATGAAGCTTTTTATTTCATTTTTAAAGCTAATCCATAGCTATAACACTTTCTAACAAAAATATGTATATACAATGAGAATGGTTCTCTAAATATAGGCACATGAACTCCTTAGTCCTGTAACCAGAGGCAACTATTGCAACTATTTTCCTATGTGTACTTTAAAAATATTCTAGTACTTTCAAAAAATCATATATGCCTTATTTCCCCAAAGTGGAGCATTAAAAATAATGTTAGTAAGTAATGCTGAAAGAATGACATAAAGTCTACTGAAGAATTTATGGCAACTTTTTATGTTAGCTGTTTTAGTGATTTCTTCCAACCCACAATGCAAATCTTCCCTTCATTATGCATATATTTTGATAACTCAACTGTAAATATTATTAAAGCAGTGCTTACAATGTGGCACTGTTGTACTTTTATATGATAAACCCTACTTATTTTTAGGACAATTTTTTCTCATTTGAAAAAAAACAACAATAAAAAATAAAAATCAGACAATGATAAACAGAAATAGAATAAAACAGAAAATAAGAGTAGAAAAAAATAAATTGTACATTTTTTTCTATCACCAATGCATATATATCATTGTTTTACCATGACTACAGAAAATTCATCAACTCAATAGTTATTGAGTACTTGCTATGCGGTGCAGTTAAGAATAGAAAGCAGGTACCATATTAGGACTTTGCATTTTTGGCTCTCTCACTTTCTAGCTTTATGATATGTGCAAATCATCTAATCTCTGTGTGTCTCAGTTCTCTCATTTGTAAAAGGAAGATAATAATTACCCATTTCCTTTAATATGATGATTAAAAGAAATACCAGATGTAAATCACTCTGTACAGTGTAGTATTTAGGAAATTCTCCATAGATAATAGTTATCTTTATTATGGGTATTAACATTTAATAATTGGCTTTAAAGTGTTTTAATAACAAGAATAACACATATAAATAATCACTATTAGTGAAAACACAATGATCACTTCAGCTATAATATTAGAGTATGTACTATACACCATATTAGTATATTATATATATTATCTCAGCCTATCTAATAAAAGAGTAATACGCAAATTGACCATCACTCCAACACACAAGATGGCCACCTCCATGTGGATACAAGATGACAGCCTAAAGGTGGCTGGCAGGGGAGGGCAGTTGTGGGAAATCAGGCCTGAAAGGGAGGGCAGTTGTGGACAATCAGGCCTGCAGGGGAAGGCAGTTAGGGGCAACCTGCCTGCAGGGGAGAGCAGTTAGGGGCAATTGGGCTGGCAAGGGAGCAATTAGGTGTCGATCAAGCTGGCAGAAAATGGTTAGGGGTTGATCAGGCTGGCAGAGGAGTGGTTAGGGGAAATCAGGCAGGCAGGCAGGCAGGAGAGCAGTTGGGAGTCAGCAGTCCTCAATTGTGAGAGGGATCCCAGATTGTAGAGGGTGCGGGCTGGGCTGAGGGACACAACCCCCTCACCACCCCCCCATGCATGAATTTCATGCACCGGGCCTCTAGTTAATTATAAAAATAAATAAACTCATGAAGTTGATAATTGAGTTTTCATTTCACAGTGAAAAAATTGGACTACTCTGTAGCATGGTAGTAATAACAAAGGAATGGGGGTTTTAAGACACAAGTTCTATCTTGTATTTTACCAATAACTGATTATGAGACAAAGGACAAATTGTTTTCTCGGAAAAAATAATAAAAGAGTTTCAAATTACTAACCCGTGGTTACACAAATTAGCCTAAAGTAAAATTTAAATATAACTATCTGACACATCAAACATGCAACTCATTAGTGTGACCACCATTAGCTTTAATAGTTTTGAACACCAGAACCCATCAACAAACATAGATTAGATAAAATTAAACCTCCATCAGTGGAAGAAGATGCTGGGCAGCAATCAGATCATGATGAAACACGTAGAAAGGAGGAAAATCAGACATCAAATGAAAACTCAGAGCTCATGAGAAAGCTGCTAGGGCTGCGGCCAGGTGGCTCAGTTGGTTGGAGCGTCATTCTGTACAACAAAAGGCTGCAGGTGCAGTTCACATCCCCGTCAGGGCACATATCTGGGATGCGAGTTCAGTCCTCAGCGGGTCGCTTACAGGAGGCAACCAATCAATGTGTCCCTCTCACATCGGTCTTTCTCTTTCTCTGTCTCCTCATTTATCTCTATCTAAAATCAAGAAACACATCTTCTGGTGAAGATTATAAAAAGGAAATTCCCAGGGATAGAGAATGGGCAGAGTTAGACAAATTGCTTATTAGCATATTTCCACCGACACTTAGGCTGAATGACCTTGGGGAAACAAGAGTTTTTGGTTGACTGAAGCGTTAGGGTTTCTATGCCTTTGAGGCATATAAAATGCAAAGAATAATGCTTGATTCTTTTTTAACTTCACTTATCTGAACATGTTTAGGATAAAGTAATATATACCCTATCTAGTAAAAGAGTGATATGCAAATTAACCATCACTCCATGGCAAAGATGGCAGCGCCGGTCCCATCAGCCACACCGCTGAAACTATGGTTCTGCCAGCCCTGCAGGGGGGAGCGGCAACCAGGAATGAGGACTTGGTAGGTCCACTGTCTCTGGAGCTCCTGGCAAGTGTCTAAACAATAGGATGGATGCGGTAGTCCATCTCCTTCGGCTGTGGGAAGGCGGGTTGCTGTTGTGACTGGGGTTGTTCACTTGGGCTGCCTGGCACTGAACACAGCCGAACAAAAACCCGGCCAGCACCTCCAGAGTGGCTGCGGGTCCTGGATGCTCCCCTTTCACTCAGCACTCCTACCGTGTCCCAAGAACTCCCCAGCTCCAGACTGCACCCAGGAGCCACAGTGCCCCCATCACTCATTGCTGCCTTTTTTAAAAAATCACCTCTGCAGCTGCCGCTGCCACCACCACCACCACCAGCACCACCACCACCACCACCTCTACCAGCCAGTGCAGTGCGCTCCCCAAATAAATAACCCCAAGTCAGAAGTTAAACCAGTGCCACCGGCCTTGTGTACCCAGCCGAGCCCCCACCCTCAGCTCTGCCCTGTGCTGCTGCCTGGAGCCCTCGCCTCGCCCAGAGAGGTAGGGCCACAGCCAAGCACCACACAGAGGTGGCTGGCTGGTGGCACGCTCCCATGCACCAGGACTAGAGCCCTCGCTCTCATGTGCAGCAAAGTTTTCTGGAGGAACCAGGTTCCTGGGCACCCACCCCCAGTTCCAGGTCCCCAGGGGTGACCCAGGCTCAGAGATGCTGGCTCCCAGTAGGGGATGGGGAGAGGGTGGCTTGGAAAGCAGCGTAAACAGTGCTGCCAGGCGATGCTTCTGCTGCAGCTTTTGCCACATGATCGATCCTAAGGGGGCTGTTCCGTGTTTGCAGCGCAGCAATACAGAGAGAGCATGGTTTTCAAAAATTCTTTTGAAATCCTACCGAAATGGATCTGCCTGCACTCACAGACACACACACATGCATTTTGGGGGAGCTTCAAAGTTCAGTTTTTGCAAAAAGGAAAATGGTGCTTTTCCACCTTCCATCTAGCCTTCCCATGTCTGAAACATTAAACCTCTACCGTTTAACCCTTTCCTTATAATCACACACTGGACAATACCATGCGCAGTTGATGTCTTGAATATATAATATGCTCACAAAACTCTAAGGGCTTGAGTATGTGTGTGATTTTAATTACGAGGGGAAAAATAAATTCCTAGCAAGCACATTGTACCAAAAGGAAGTTATGGACATTTTCCCCCACTATGTCTTGGAAGAGAATTTCCTGGTTTCTTTTTGTCTTTCTAATGTGATACATGTCTGGCAACTGCATCCCTTCAGCTCCCCCCAACCCCGCCCCCAACTAAACCAATGTCGCTATTAGTTTGTTGACATATAAATCCGTCAATAACTTTGCATGAATTGAAATGCCTCACCTAAGCCTTCTTTGACCCATTTCCATCAAGGCTGTCAGAGGAATCTGTGCAAGGCCCCAACCTAATGCCAACTTCACAGTGTGATAATTATTTGTATAATCATGTGTCACCCGTTTGAAAGAACAGAGTCTGTCTAATTTTCCTTTTTATGTACAACATTTAACAATAGGCTGGACACATAGCAGGAACTCTGAAACTGACTGATTTCTTTAACACAATAATATACCCAATCTGATGTTTCTCCATTATCCCCATTAACATGTTCCTACTTAAGTTTTTCAAAATATCTCCCCCTACTTAGTCCCCTTCTACCCTACTCCATGCCCTGCCTCAGGCCTTTACTGAATATAGGCTGTGCCCATGCAAAATGTCTTTTCATAATGGCTACCTCAACCTTTGCCATTTTGCCTGCCCCCGAAAACTTTTAGGGCATTTTGAGGACATTTTCAAAGACAAGTTACTCTTAGGATACTCATTGTAATGCCATAGACTTACATTGCTTGGTCCTTTTAAAGAATTCCAGACATTTATTATGCGGCGAGCTGGCATGGCCATGGCATACTCAGCCCCACATTGGGAGCCTTATGTGCTGCGCCATCTCAGCCAGATTCAGTGAGCCCAAGTGGGGGCGGTGAAGGATTGAGAAAAGACAGACAAGAGAATGAAAGCTGGGTCTCAGTGGGACGCTGCCCTCTCTGATGGAGAGAGACAGTGCCACGGACTACAAGCCACGTCTTTATTCTATAGCCAGATTCCATGAGGCAAAGGAAGGGCGTGGTCAAGATGTCAATAACATTCTCATGGGTTTTGATCCTATTTAGTTACATGCACCTGAACTCTATCAAGCCCGTATTACTCAGACACGTGTTTGGACCCACAGGTTCAAGCTCACAAGTATATCTGTTGGCCATAATTGTGCTGGGAGGGCTCCGCCCTCCAAGCTGGGACCTGCACGTGGCCATCAGAGGACTTCATTAGGCTTGAACCTGTCCAAACACTGTAGCCACTCTCCACATATTAACTCTCACTTATCTTTCTAGATTTTAGCTTCAAGTTCTTAAGGAGAAAGTGAAAGCCATAGTCACATTTTATTTAAAGGAACATGAGATAAAGAACAAGTACCCATCATTGATGAAGAATTTTCCCATACCTCTCTATCCCCTTCTATTCCCAGTGAATTTTCTTTAGTCTGTACCAGTGAATCATATGGTTGAAATATGTTTACTATCGCACTAAATTCATTAATTTCAAAATTTTGATACCTTCTTAGCAATAAGATGATTTATGTTCAACTTTATCCACTACATAGAATCATTTCTCTACATTTTATTTGGAAAAAAACCCCCACACATCCTGTATTCCAATATCCATTATAACAAAAGGCTAATATGCAAATTGACCAAACTGCAGAATGACCAGTCACTATGACATGCACTGAACACCAGAGGGCAGACGCTCAATGCAAGAGCTTCCCCCTGGTGGTCGGTGTGCTTCCACAGGGGGAGTACCGCTCAGCCAGAAACCCTGAGCCATGCTCATTGTTGGCAAGTGCAGCCGCAGTGGCAGGAGCCTCTCCTGCCTCCATGGCAGCACTAAGGAAGTCCAGCTGACAGCTTAGCCTGCTCCCCGCATCAGACATCCTCCGAGGGTTCCGGGACTGTGAGATGGCTCAGGCCGGGCTGAGGGCCACCCCTCCCCCCCCCCCCCCCGGCCCCAGTACATGAATTTCATGCACTGAGCCTCTAGTTTTAAATAAATTTGCAAAATAGTACATCTTTTTTTAAAAAAACTTTTTAATCATATCTGAACCCCTTAAGCCAGTATGTAAATTTCTTCATAAATATAGTTTCCTCAGCATGGTTTCTAAGTGACCAATTAAAACTCAGTGTTCATTCCTGTCTTTGCCCAGAGGTACAAATTCTGGAATACCAGCCCTTACATATATTCTCTATATCCTCCAAACCAAGGTCAAGTAAGAATTTCATCTGCCCCATTACCTCAGCTTGCACTAATGGTCACCACTATATACTGGTTTAGAGACATGTTAGCAATTAATTATGTATTGCCAAGGACTTCCTATGCTATTTTGTTTCTCAGCCTCATAATGATTCTCTTACTTTTTCTATTGTATTCTGCTCGGTGTATAACAAAGATTTGTACGTAATGTGTACTTAAAACAATAAATGGCTATAAAGCAAGAGTCAATTAAAAAATAATAAAATAAGAATTTATGTATTTCAAAATGAGTAATGTCCCCTTAAATGCTCCCACTTTCAAAAATAAATACTTGTTATTTTTGCTAGTACTGTATTTCTTTCCCTTTTGAAATTGAATAGAATTGGTTTATGGGCTCAGACATGAAAACATCACAATATTTTTTAGTTACAACTATATATCTGGTGTGCACATTCAAGTTCCCAGCAAGAATTCTAAAAAACATGTAGCCATACTATAACTCCAAAACTTCTGATTCAGTAGGCCTAAGTTAGGGCCAGTTATGCATAGTAAATAAGTAAGATAATCAAACAGGTTGAAAAAAAAAACCCCTATGGAATTGTACACCAGAATCCTATACAATTTTATTATCCAATGCCACCCAAATAATTTCAATACAAAATTAAATTTAATTGAATTAAAAACTGCAATTACAAAATGCAGTGCTTTATGAGCAAGTGCAAATACATGCACACAAACCTGATTTTATTTTTAAAATTCAACATAATGGTAAAATTTTTGCTGGAGAAGATATAGAATTTAATTCTGACATTTCAATTAATCTCTATCAATAAAAACAAAAAAATGCTTTAGAATTTGTACATCTAAAATATAAACATACTTTATGGACAGATAGAAAATGTTGTCTGATGGAAAAAGAACACTTTTTAATGAGTTATTTAATCTTTTAATATAGTATATTTATCTGTAAAATGTAAACTATAAAATATATTTATTTATCTGGTGCATAGATTTCTTTAATATACATCTGCTACAATGTAGGGGTTACTGAGTTAAGTGCTGTGGTTGTAGATAAAAATCAAACTTATCCTGGTTTTAAGAAAGTAATTATATAAAATTATATACATAAAAGGCATAAACCAAAGAATAGCTTAAGCCTTAGCCGGTTTGGCTCAGTGGATAGCATGTCAGCCTGCGGACTGAAGGATGGATCCCCGGGTTGATTCCGCTCAAGGGCACATGCTGGGGTTGTGGGCTTGATCCCCAGTAGGGGGCACGCAGGAGGCAGCCAATCAGTGATTCTCTCTCATCATTGATGTTGCTATCTTTTTCTCCCTCTCGCTTCTTCCCTGAAATCAATATGGTTTTTTTTAAAGTTATAAATAAAAAGTTAAGAGCTTTTCAAAGGTAGAGAGCCCTCTGGCAGAACTCAAAAAACACCTTAAGAAAAAAGTAACACGTGAAGCCTGTCTGAATGGTTATGAGTTTTAGCACTTGGAGCTTGGAAGCAGTAACCAATATAAACAAAGACAGATTAGCCCACCTGTGTGGCTCAGTGATTGAGTGTGTCCATCTATGAACCAGGAGGTCATGGTTCAATATGTCTGGTTTGCGGGCTTGATCTCCAGGGTGGGGCATGCAGGAGGCAGCTGATCAATGATGCTCCCTTATCATTGATGTTTCTCTCTCTCTCTCCCTCTCCTTTCCTTTCTGAAGTCAAGAGAAATATATTTTTTTAAGTTAGATTTAAAAATTTGGATTTTACCTAGTAAGTACTAATAATAATGCCAGTAATATTTAGTAGGAATTTTTTAATCATAGATTTTTAATCAAACTCCAAGTATTTTACACTTACAGCTTGACTTAGGAAGTAGTCATATTACCCCATCTTCTAGACAAGGAAGCTCCTTAGTGGCAGGGATAATAATGTCCTATGTACATATGCCAACTCCAGAGTGACAACAATTTACCTTGTGGAAGTATCTCTCAAAACGGAGTTGTGCTAGTGAGTGAAGGAAAAGGAGTCACAGCTTTAAGGGTTTAGCTTTAATCTCATCCCTGAAGGAAATCTGTATTAGTCTTTAACATTGGCTTATGTCCTTATCTTCTACTTCATAGTACCCCATCCTCTTCTGTAGTATTGAGTTGTACTGAAGAATCAATTTTATAGTGTTCATTGAGTTAGAATTTAAAAGATTTCTCAAATAATGATATGTGAGGGCAAAAGTATTAAGATTTATGACAATGTGTTTTTAGTCCTAGGTCCTTTAGAAAATAGTAAGAAGTTTCAAAATGTTTCCAGGATGATGGTTAATGATGGAAATGTCCCTTTCCATCTGAGGCTAAATTATCTTGGGCAAAAATATAATTATGCTATGTTTTAGATTAAAATTGAGAAGTAACTAGAAATATCTAGCTAAAAGTGTCTTGGGTTGTTTTCCTCACCAAGGGTGGTGGTTTCATATGTGTCTTTCTATATTTATGATTATCCATTTACTATTCCATCTGCAAAATACCTTTGCCCTAAGCAATAGCACTAAATGTGAATATGACATCATCAAAAGGTTTCATATATATTTTAAACATGTCTAAATACACCATTTCAATTTGTCTCCCTTTTGAAGTTGAATTAAATACTATATATCTAATCTAATAAAAGAGTAATATGCAAATTAACCATCACTTCAAGACACCTAAACCACGCCCACCAGTCAAGCCACGCTTCCCAGCCAATCAGAGCAGCTATATGTAAATTAACCCAGCCAAGATGGAGGCTGGCAGCCACGGAGCTAGAGCATATAGGAGGCTTCTGTTGCAACTGCCTGCCTAGGCCGGTGGGCCTCTGCTCAAGCAACAATGTTTCAATTATAGAAGCCACGGAGCTGAAGCTAACAGGAGGTTTCCGTTGCCTGCCTAGGCCTCCACTCAAGGTAACAAAGTTTCAATTATATTAGATAAATAAAACCCAGAAACCTGATTCCAGCCAGTTTCACTGGGACGTTGGGTCAATGAGAGCTGTGGGCAGCCTGAAAATGGCCCTCAGCTCCTCACCCAGGCTGGCCACACCCCCATGGGGTGAGGGTCCCCACTAGGGGGTTTGGCCAGCCTGCAAACAGCCATCAGCCCCTCATCAGGCTGGCATCCCTTGTGGGGTCCCAGACTGCGAGAGGGCAGAGGCCGGGCTGAGGGACCTCCCCTTCTAAGTGCACAAATTTTTGTGCAACATGTGCAGCATTGCATAGAAAAAAATCTTAGCAGTCTTTTGCACATAAAAGCAAATCAATAGTAATATCTCTTAGAATAGGAGCACTGCTGTTGACAGAGGGAAAATGGTTTAATGGGAAGCAAAGTAATCTTTGTTTTTGTCAGATTCTGGGCTATGTACGAGAAATGACATGCTCTGATCACTTGTTTTATATTAAGAGGCAGCCTGATGTGTAAAAAACAGACAAGGATACATGTATAATACCCTAATCAATAAAGAAAAAACATTAATAATAAACAAGCAAAAAAAGACAGATAAAATTATTTACTTTATAAGATGGACAACTGCTTGCTTTAACATGTAAAATTATAGAGATAAATGTCATGAGAGTATTGTGATTTTATAAATTTATTTACAGTTCCCAGATGCCTCTATTATTTTAATTAAAGTTAATCACCCAATTCCCAAAAGAGATAGCACAGGAGCTGTTCATACTGTGGCCTGTAAATGTGACTAGGTGATCCCAAGTCCAATCTTGGAATTAAAGTATTACTCAGGTGTTCATGAAGAAGAAGGAGGAAGAGAGGAGGGGAGGGGGAGGTGGAGGGGAGGAGAAAGAGGAGGAGGAGGGGGAAAGAGAAGGAGAAGGAGATGAAGATGACTACTTTAGGAATTTAACATGATTTGTCTAGATTGCTAGACAGATCGATACATAAATAGTTTAGAGATAGTTATTGATATAGCCATGTTACAGAAAAACCAGAGAAGAACCAAGCAACACTTAGAGAGATGGAGTTACATTTATTATGCATGGGCCCAGAGGAAAATGTTTTTCAAATTCTGGATGAAATCACACAGGAAGTTTCCTGTATCTATCTTCTTTGTCTCCCAAATATGGTTTTTTCCGGTTCCCTTTGCAAGTTCTTAAAGGGCCCTATGTGCTGGGGCTTTGAGACCTCAACCAAAGGCTTGGCCTGATGCCAGCACTGATAACTTCGTTTGGAGAAGGTTTAATGGCCTCTCTGAAATGGGAGTAGTCTTGTTTTCCTTATTATGTAAGCCAGCAAGCATTTACAGCATCCAGAAATAGCAAGGTTAAAATTTCAAAGTTTTTATATAAGATGGATGCATCAGCTACAGATATAGAAATAAATCAGAGAAAATATGTTTTGCTCATCTCTCACTATGGGCAATGTACAAACAAAATGCATTCTTATCAAATTTGTTTATTATTACCTTCAGATAATAAAATGAACAATGAACGGTAAGACCATATGAGCAATCAGTGACTATTTTAGATTTAAAAATGGGCAAGTGCTTATTTCTGGTTCCTTAGAAATAACTGTATTTTTTGTTTAAATTTACTTTCTTGTAAATTATTGGAGAAGCAGTATGTACAGGTCCTGCTCTCAGGCAAGTTTGTCATTAGTACACAAAAAACCTAGTGAGAGAGGTTTGATGTTGGGTAAATACATACATGACACCATGTAAATTATACATTTTCTAGTATTCATGGAAAAATGAGAGCAACCAAATTTGTCTCTCTGAGTTTCTACTGAAAATCACATTCAATAATCAAGGGTTGCTAGCATCAGTCCTTTGTTTTTCATGCAGGCTGCATATTTATGTTGAAGTTTTCAAACATGCAAAAATAACAAGGAAGCCCCTAGTTTCTTTGTCCTGCACCCCAAAGGATGCTGAAAAGAATTATGCCTCCAGAAAGTTAAACATTTAAGGAGAAATTACAGTGGATTTGCATTTGCACAGGAAAATTACATTTTAGCTTAAAAATTATATCTTGTCTCAAATCTGTTTAATTATTTTGCTTATACTTTGCAAAAAAATATTTTTATAATTCATATAAACATGTAAAAATATAATTAATATGAATTTAATATTTTAATGCCATTTTACAACCCTTAATGTAAGTTTACATTGGTTTCAATGCTTCCATGTGCAAAGTTCAGCTGGAAAATAAACTGAAGCCAGAGAACATTTTCTAATATACTGTGTTATGGCCACAGGGTGGCTCCAAACACCTACGTATGTTATTTTACCTCTTGCTAACGGAACAGAATTTTACCAGAAATATTAACAGCAATTTACTCTATAAATGGGTCCATACTGCAAAAAAATATATACACTTATTTTAACCATCTGATTAAGCTTTGAGTATAATTTATATTATTTAAAAATTCAAACATTTAAAGCAATAGCAAATGCTTGAATGCCTTCAGAATTTGATGGATTTTACTTAGTCTGCATAATTAATTAGTCAATATTTCTTTTGTGGGTTTTAAAAATTAATTTCTTCTTTTGCACAACACCATTCTCAGCTGATTTCCAACTAATGAAAAGAAAATGTCTGCAAGTTAATAAAATTTTTTTCTCACATAATTAAAGTATTTTAAAACTAAAGAGAAAACATATCTAAATTTTAGCCCTTGGAAGATCTAATTCTAAAACTACATACTTTTAGAAAGTCAAATAAACTAAGGTATGTAATATTGTTATTAAATTTAGAGAGGAATGGAGAGAGATAGAAACATCAATGATGTGAGAGAATCATTGATCTGCTGCCTCCTGCAGGTCCCCTACTGGAGATGGAGCCTGCAACCTGGAAATGTGGCCTTGACCAGAATTGAACCAGGACCCTTCAGTCTGTAAGCCAACACTCTATCCACTAAGCCAAACTGGCTAGCACTAATAGAACATTGTAAATTAGCCATCCTAATCAACCAGCTGTAGATCATTTAACAAAATATTATAGTGAAGTCATGAAAACAAAATAAATGTTTTTAAATGCTTACAGCACTTAAAGAATGCTGTGACTTTGATTAAATTAATAACAGACTAATGCATTATAAATATAAATATATAGTGATAAGAAAATGAGGATTATTGTTACTATGTTCAAAAATTATACCTGTGATCTTTAGATCTGTCTTTATTATGACTTACCTCACTTTTACATGTGGGTGGAAAAGAAAAAGTACTAAGTATATTCTTTAAACATGTGAACTTCTAAAACAAATAAATATATTAATTACCTCTGAATTATAAATGAAACTAAAAACTTAAAAATGTGATATAATTTTGAATTTTAAAAATAAAATTTTAAAAAGAAAGGTATTACGGACTCACAGAAATGTTTATTTTATTATCTTAATGTTTTGGTTTGTTTGTTTATGTAATCCATAGAATTCACCCCAGATGCTTTGTAATTACTATATCAATAACACCACAAATAAAAAAGAGAGAGAGAAAAAGAAAACAGTGATTTTAAATTGATCTTCATATCACCTTGAATGTGAAGAATAAAAAAAAAAAAAAAAGAACTATCTAAATAAAACCTTTTAAAATGTTCACATTTTGCAGCAGATGATATGTCTTCATCAGACAGTTTCCGGGAACTAGTCTAAGAAAGTGGTATCCCACTGACCTTTTAGCTTGCAATAGACTGCAGAATTATTCCTGAGATTTATAGGTATCTACACTTTAATGAGATTATTTCTGTAATGCATTGCCTCTCTTCATCATTCTTGCTCTAATTCTCATTACTCTGACCTCAAGAAGGAGAATCTGTGAAAGGAACCATTACTGCAGTACATTCAGATGGTTCATGTTTCACCTGAATGAGTTTATGTGGCTCATGGAACTCACAACTGTGAGTCTCTGTCTTTCTAACACTTTCTATCCCTGTTACCTCTTTTTTGGCTCCTTCACATCATTTTCAAAATTCATATCTCCTAATTTCCTTGCTCATGCAATTACTGTGTGTAAATCTGAGAATATAATTTAAGTTTCCAGGTTACATTCTCTCTTTTCCCACTGACATTTTCACACCATTAGGGAATGGATATCCTAGATAATAAAAGCCTAACATTGCCCCCTCTGCGGGAGGGAGCCCCAGCCAGGTGGGCAGGGCCTACCTCTTTGGGGTGATTGATTGAGGGGCTCCCAGACTATGAGAGGGGACAGGTAGGGCTGAGGGATCCCCCCTCCCCCCATGCATGAATTTCATGCACCGGGCCTCTAGTATCATATAATATTTTATTTTGATTATCTCACATTAGAACCAGCTCTTCTCAAATACAAAATTTGTATTGGATTCAATGTTATATCTCCAAGTGTCACACTAAGAGAATGGTTCATATAAACTTTCCCCAAAATCAATGAAAGAAATTACAGACTGAGAAAAAAATGAACAAGTTACTATTTAGATTTTAGGAAATCATATAAATTTATAAAGAAAAGTGCAAAAGAATAATATGACACATGCAAAAAATAAATAGCTACACATGATAGCAAAAAAATCATAAGACAATTAAATTGATTGCAAATTTGGGCAAATCACTGTAGTTAGCCTATTAGCATTGTTAAAACTTGAAATTGTCTATAAGGATGTTTTAAGAATAGTGGATTATATGCAGCATCTTAGTTTGTTTCTAGAAAGATTAAGACTCTTTTCTTCTACACTTTTCATCTTGGAGCTACTTGGAAATGAATTTGACCCAGCCCCTACTAATAAAGTAAAGTAAATTAATGCCTTTACTCTGAAGTCAAGATTATAGTTGCCATTTCTTTAACTTCATATCTTCACTAGGCTGGATACTCACTAGAAGTTGTGCACCTAATACTGACATGCCTTTGGGCTAAAAAGAAAAACATGTTTTTCCCTCAATTTGTTCAGATTTCATACACAGAGATGGAGAATCCAACCCCAAGAAAAAGGTTAAGTAGAGAAATAATTTCTCTTAACTTAGATTTTAGGGGCATTTAATTTACCCAGTATTTTTTACTGTTGAAAATACTTATATCTATTTGCTAGATAGTGTTGTTTTATAAATTAATTAAAATATGTAGAATAACCTAGTTATTAAATGCTGAAAAACTGGTTCACATATTTTTAAAAAGGCATAGTAGCTAAAAGAGATTTTTTATTTAAATGTAGAGTTCTCATTTTGTTTTTATTGCATGGATTCGAAAAGACTATGACATTAGGAAAAACAAAACTAAACAAAAACCCTCATTTATTTAGTATAGAAATTCTATAGAAAATAACCACTCTTCATTTCAGCAAGAAAGAAGGAGAAGGAGAAGGAGAAGGAGAAGGAGAAAGAGAAGGAGGAGGAGGAGGAGGAGGAGGAGGAGGAGGAGGAGGAGGAGGAGGAGGAGGA
>PVJC01009568.1:0-45638 GCA_004026665.1 Murina feae | reverse complement strand
GGCTGGGTGCTGCCTGCCTCCCAAGCTTGCCTACTGCCCATCTTCCTCCAGCCACCAGAAAGCAGGGAAAACCCCACCTTGTGGTCAGGCCAGCCTTTTCCTGCTCCCTGATCCCCAGAAGGGACCTGGGAAGCCGCCAAGCAGGCCGCCGACTCTTTCCCACTCACCCGTCCCCTGCTGCCTTCCTTTCCCACTTCCCAGTGCCGTCAAGGGGTCTGGGGAGTTGCCAAGCAGGACCCTGGCCCCTGCAGCCTTGCTTTCCTGCTCCCCAATGCCCCGCAAAGGGCCTGGGCAGCTGCCAAGCAGGCCGAGACACCCCCGCCGCCTCTTTCCCGCTCCCCACCCCACCACCTTGCTTTCCCACTCCCCAGTGTCCTGCAAGGGGCCTGGGAAGCCCACCAAGCAGGCCACTGACCCCCCGCTGCCTCTTTCCCATTCCCCGATGCCCCTCCAAGGGCCTGGACAGCTGCGAAGCAGGCCGCCAACCCCCTGCCACCTCTTACCCGCTCCCCAGTGCCCCGCAAAGGACCTGGAAAGCCCACCAAGCAGGCCGCCGACCCCCTGCCGCCTCTTACCTGCTTCCTGGTGCCCTCCAACCTTGCTGCCTGTTTCCCACGCACCGGTCCTGGTTCCTGCGCTGTTTCACCCTGCAGCCGCTCTGTGCACTCGGGAGGTCCCTCATCCCGGACTGTGCCCTCTCATAGTCTGAGAGCCCTCTGGTGATGTCCACCTGCTGGTGTGCCTGACCAGGCTGGGTGAGGGGCTGATGGCTGTCTCCAGGCTGGTCAAGCCCCCCAGGAACATCCCTCACCCCATTGGGTTGTGGCCAGCGTGGGTGATGGGCTGATTGACGCTTTCAGGCTTTAAGGCTGCCCACAGCTCCCATTGACCCAATGTCCCAACAAGGCTGGCTGGACTCAGGTTTCTGGGGTTTGTTTATCTTCTATAATTGATGCTGTTCCTTTAAGGCTTGGGGTTTGTTTATCTTCTATAATTGATGCTGTTCTTTTAAGATGAGGCCTAATAAGAAGCTTTAGCTCCCGGCTTCTATAACGACACAATGTTACTCTTAGACTCAGGCCCGGCTTCCTTCAGCTCCCGAGGATTCTATGATTGTTATTATGTTGCAAAATGTTTTGCTTTGTTTTTCTTTCAGTCAAGGCTAAGCTGAGCTGGAGCGCAGGCAGTTTCACTCTCGCTCCTGCTGCAACGGACGCTGCCGTTTACTCCGTGAGTGGCGGCCGCCATGTTGGCTGGGTTAATTTGCATACAGTCGCTCTGATTGGCTGTTGGGCATCCCGAAGAAACGGTTAATTTTACTATTTCGCTTTTATTAGTTTAGATGCCTTAAATGTTGAGCTTCAGAGTTCTAAAACTTTATTATGTTCTATTCTTTACCCTGTGCCCTTAGTCATGGAGTTGAACTTTTGGGTTTAAGCAGAGCAGCAGAGCCTTTGTGCATGGCATAGAACAAGGGATTTGTGAGGGGGTGAAGTCACAAGAGCTGGACCACCATTGCGTGCAAGGCTGCGCTTCTGTGTCTGGCGTTGGACCTGAAGTCAGTGGGCAGGCAGTGGGACTGGAAAGCGAATGGGAGGTTCAGTTGAGCAAGAATTAACTGGAACTCATGAGCATGAGATGAATTGCACTGTGATAAATCAACTGCAGGGTTGCCTGTGAGTGTGGAAGAAGCTGGAATGTGTGGTTTGAAAGCTGCGTGTGCATTTGGGGCAGGATTGGGAGAAGCTAAAGGAATAGATCTGTTTTTACATAATTTTATTTTTGATATATTTTTATTGATTTCAGAGAGGAAGGGAGAGGGAGAGAGAGATGGAAACATGGATGAGAGAGAATTGTGGATCAGCTGCCTCCTGCACTCCCCACACTGAGGATCCAGCCCATAATCTGGGCATGTGCCCTGACCAGGAATTGAAACATGACTTTCTGGTTCATAAGTCGATCCTCAACCACTGAGCCATGCTGGCCGGGCTAAAGGAAAGGAGTTGGCCTTACTGCTGGCCGGGTTGCAACTGTTAAGACCACCAAGCAAGCAAATGGGTCGATGATGGCTTATGTGAGCTTCAGCGAAGAAAGCATCTGCACTCACCCCTGAGTGAACCCGAGGCTATGGTCCTTCTCCTTTCAGGCCTCATGCAAACTTCTCTGTGGCCAGTCCTGACCCAGAACCACTCAGGGGTGTCAAATCTGAGAAACAGAAAGTCCAGAGCAGCTAAGTTGACACAGTATAACCCCCTTTCATTTTACTTGTAGACATGGCTGATTTTCTAGCAAAAAAAAATTATGTGGAAATGTTTTTTTAAAAAGATACTTTGAATTTTCATGCATTTATATTTCTTACCAAATATATTCATAGTTGCAATGTCTTGATCTATTAGGCAAACAGGTATATACAGTAAGATTTGTCAGGAAAGAAAGAGAAAGATGAACATTTACTTACTATTTATAAGGTTGTTTATTTATTTTGCACAAGGGAAGCCAAAATGATGAAATGCAGGGACAATTCTATCTACAACATTTTGTGATTCCAGCAAGAGGTATCTGTAATTCTCGGGAGCTCTGGGTGGATGGAGACAGCGATAAGGGCACTGTGAGAGAAGAGCGAGGGAGCAGTGTTTGTCCTGCTCTGTGGCTGCGGCTCCAAATACAAGCAGGAAGTTTCCATAGGAGTCCAGGAGCCTAATGAAAGCAGTTTAGAAATGACATTTTCATTTCAAAGAAGTAAATCTAATCACCTTTAGAGAAGGGGTTTAATGTGTCTACAAAAGCACATTACAGTTATGCATCTGTCCTTTCACATTTCTAAAGGTTTCCAGATTTTTAAAGTAACTCTACTAGTAAGACCTTATTCCATTAGTTTAATTGCTATGAGTAAAATTGCTGAGTCAAGGGTTTGAATATTTTTAAACTTTCAGAAAAGAATTAGCAAAATATTGTATTAATTTACACTCATCAGTGATACATGTATCTGTTTATCTTCATCAATGCTGGGAATTAACTTATCACAAATACTTGAAACATGTATTAAAGACATTTATCTTAATTTAAAATTTTTATTTCAACCTTGTGATAGTCTCTCTGTACATTTTTGTTCAAATGTGCCTTTTCTTATAAAGATATCAGCCATTGAATTTAGGGCCCAATCTAACCAGCAGGTGGCCTTAGTGAATTACCAAAACTCTTCCAGAGTTGCTCCTATCAGTTACATTTTTGGTGAGATGATGCCTCACATTTATAATATCGTTGGATTCATGTGTCAGTTTGCATTGCAACTAGCACTCCCCTGAAGCCTTATTTTTTTATTTGCTCATAATAAGTCCCTCTTCATGGTGTACAGTTCTGTGAAAGAATGCACAGTCATAAATCCACCAGCACAAACCAGTTACAACTGTATGGTCCCAAGTTTCTTTTCTGCTCCTTGGCACTCAATGCCCAGAGCTTTCTGATGACTACTGGTCTATTTTCCATCTTTATAGTTTGGTATTTTTCAGGATGTGATATATATGGAATGATAAAATTGCAAGATTTGTGGTATAACTTTTTAAATTAGATTTTTAAGCTTTATTCATCTCATTTGATGAATTCTATAGTTTATTTTTATTGCTGTGTGCTATTCATTACATTTTCTCTTTAAATTTTTAAAGTTACAGTTTACATTCATTATGACTTTATATTAGTTTCAGGTGTACAGCATAGTGATTAGACATTTATATACTTTATAAAGTGATCCCTCCCTTCAGTCTACTAACCACTTGACACCACACATAGTCATTACAATATTATTACCTATAGTCCCTATGTTGTACTTTATATCCTTGTGACTATTTGTAATGATCAGTTTGTGCTTCTTCATCCCTTCACCTTTTTCATCCAGCCCCTCAACCCCACCCCTTTGGCAACCATCAGTTTGTTCTCTGCCTTTGTGAGCCTGTTTCTGTTTGTTTGTTCATTAATTTTGTTTAGATTCCACATATAGGTGAAATCATAGTATTTATCTGTCTCTATCTGAATTATATTACATAGCATAATACTCTCTAGGTCTACACCTGTCAGAATGGCTATCATCAATAAATCAATGTGTAGGCAAGAATGCAGAGAAAAGGGAAGCCTTGTGCATTGGTGGGATTATAAATTGGTGCAGCCACATGGAAAACAAAGTGGAGGGTCCTCAAACATTAAAAAATAGAACTACCTTATGACCCAGCAATCCCACTTCTGCATGTTTATCTGAAAAGTGACCCAAAACACTAATTCAAAAATACATATGTACCCCTAATCCCCTATGTTCATTGCAGAATTATTCTATTATGTTGATGAACTAGTTAGTTTATTTTCCTGTTGAGGGTATCTGAGTTATTTTAGGTTTTGGGAGGTTATAAGTAGAACCGCTATAAGCATTTCTGTGCATATTTTTATGTAAACATGTTTTCCATTAACTTTGGTAAATCTAGGACTGGGGTTGTGGTCTGCTCCTTGCTTACTACCTTTCTATCCAGCTGTCCCTTATTCCTGGGAATTTTCTCTAGACACACACAGCACTAACACTTTGAGAAGGAGTGGCCAGAAATCTGGTCTGGAATCTCTTTTTATCAGAATAAGTTAAAAAAAAGAGCAATTATTTCAACCAAAATTTATCCCTAATCACAACTGCTACTAAACTGTTACTCTCTCATTGGTCCTAACAGTGAGGGTGAGTTTGAAATGGGATTTATAAAAACAAACAAACAAAAATGTGGTATAAGTGAGAGTTTCTTTTAAGTAATATTTTCTTTTCTATTTTATAAGAAAAATATATATCTGTATATTGTATTCAGTGACAGTTTAAAATTAAAATCTTATTAATGGAAAATAAATAATACTTATTAATAGTACAGTCCATGTGGTTAGAAATACATATTGAACCACAATATAATTGAGTAATTTATTTTGAGAATTTATTGAGAGACTACTTTCTAGGATTTATTAAGGCATTCTTTATTAATATTATTTTCACATACCATTGTGGAAAGTCTTTACCATCTGTTGGTCTGGTTAACTTCAAATGTGCCCTTGGTGTAAGAAACCAGGATTGGATGTCAGACCACCCTAATCTCTTTCTCTCCCTGCCCTCCTTTCCCTCCCTCCCTCCCTCCCTTCCGTCTTCCCTCCTTCTCTCCTCTGATTCTCCACTTCTCACTTGCCTTCTCTCTATCCCTTCACCATATATAGCATTTACTATTTTCAAGGAACTGTTCTAAATTTGTATCATCTTAACTCATTTAATCCATGTAACGACCTTGCTGGGTAGGAACTATTATTAGTTTCATCTTGTAAATAAGAAGCCTGGTCCTAGGGATGATTAGGGAACTTCTCTGAGCAGTGGATTTATCTGTTTTCTCATTTTAAGTCTGTCTTCTTGCTCCTTGTTCTAAGTGTTAATGGCAGCAGTGAGTCCCAGCCCCCTCTGCACTTCCAATAGTCCTAGTGAAGAACTTCATGAAAGTCAGTGCTTGGTAGATACCAGGTTAGGGAAACAACTCGAGAGGAGGTTAGTAAGTGAGGATAACCTTTCTCTCCTGAGGCACCGAGGCTTTATTAGTTCATCAGATTTCTCCTTCTAAGGAAGACAAATTACTGCCAATATGAACTCATATAAATATGATACAAAAAAATCTGAAGAACATGGTGGTTTAAAATAAAACATGGAGTCATTGACTTTTAGAATTCAGAGAATCCTTGGAAATAGTGTCCGATTCTCCTCCCATAGATGACGAATTGGCCCAGAGGTGCTGTGGTACACCCAGGTTCGTCCAGCGTCCCCCCCAGTGATGGGGTGTTGGTGCCCGTACTGCCTTTCCCTGAGCCTTCAACTGAGAGCTCTGAGTGTGGCCCCTACTCTGAACTTTCTGATTCCCAGTTAAAGGCTGCAGAGTTAATGCGACAGCATCAGATGGGGCACCTTAAGCATCTCCAAGTTTCCCACTTTGAGCTCTGGTTTTAGGCCTGGGCCATGCTGTGTGAATTGTTCCCAGTACAGCTAGATACTCTTCTTTGTGGGTCATAATCCTTTCCAAGTAAATTGAATTTACAGGCAAGAAGATGTCCCATACGCTTCATGTGACAGCATTTTATCCATCTCAGGAAAGGTGATATGTTTAACTGATAACTTTTCTCACTGTGAGGCCCTTCTCCGCTTCTATGTCTTTGGCGCTCTGTTTTTTTCGGATTCTTCTAACTATTCCCCATCCCCTTACTTTCAAACGTCCTATGGAGTTACTACTACCTACTTCCAATTATATTCCCTGAATGATAGTCCCCCTTCTAAGTTCAATTAGTAAGGAGATATTGTAGGACAGTTCTTTGTTGATATGAAGGAGCCCACCAGGAACACTTTCATTCTACCCTAAAATATAAGCTAAACATTGTCCGAAAGTCTTCTCCCACAACTGTGGTTATTCTTACGGACACAGGCAACTCAGTTCAGTGACTTCTGCACCGATTTCTGTGGGTCAGAATTTATGGTAAAAGATCAGCCCTCAGGAGGGAAATTTTCTGTGTAAAAAACCCACTGTCTCATCATGCCATGCCATCCTACTGCAAGGCTAGTTTTTATAGTGCTCCAGATATCAAAATAAATGGAGAGCTTTATGTTAAGTTCTGTTGAAAACATTGTAATTTAAGTTGACCCTTTTCATCTTAATGAGCTGTGCTTTAGAATATACATGCTTCTAATTTTAGATCCTTCTTCATCTGGGATTATAAAGGAGTCTAGCTTAGGAATCCCTCTGAGACGAGGCACCTCCCACATCACTGTATTTTATCCTGAAACCTATTGGCATGATGTTATATTGAATGTGAATAGCATATGAAAATACATAATATTTCAATATTCAAAGGCAAAACATATCTCACTTAAAATAAATATTGTCTGAATAATTGACATAAACTCGGGACCTGACCACAACATTGCAAATTATTGTCCCAAAGTCATTATTGAGTGGCTTATTCTTTAAAAATAGAAAGCTGGCCCTGACCGGTTTGGCTCAGTTGATGGAGCATTGGCTTGCAGACTGAAGGGTCCCAGGTTTGATTCTGGTCAAGGGCATGTACCTTGTTTGCGGGCACAACCCCAGTGGGGAGTGTGCAAGAGGCAGCTCATCAATGTTTCTAACTTTCTATCCCTCTTCCTTCCTCTCTGTAAAAAAAACCAATAAAATATATTTCAAAAAACAAAGCTGTTTTAATCAAATCCAGATGTTTCTATTTTTAAATTCTTGGCACACTTCAGTAGGAGATTTTTATCTCCAAAAAGAAAAGCAGACATTACCTTCAGCCAACAGTGCTTGAGCCCCAGGGAAGTCCCATGGTTTGCTATGGGCCAGCCTGGGATTGCTCTGTAATGCTCTATGGTATGAAAGAACCATTGTGTGGAGAAAGGTTGGCCTGTGGGTTGTGTGGAGCTGTGGGTATGAAGTCGGTGTTTTGTAGCGTGCAGTAAATATGAGTTGTACAGTGGTGTTTTGTAGTGTGCAGTAAATATGAGTTGTACAAGGCATTTATGGGTATAAAATCATGCAGCACCGCACAGATCTCATAGTGACTTACCTTTAAACCGTGTAATGGCTGAGACCGGAACAGAAAATAAAGCTTACCCTCCGAAGGGTGGTATTGATTAGAGTATGATGGTGCTTTCGGGATTTTGGAGGAATTCTTGGTGAGTCAGTACTTTTAAGTGTTGCAGGTCATAGTCAGCCTAGTTAACTGTCTCTGTGGCTCAGATGAGTGGTGAGCATACTCAATGATGTAGATAGATTTCTGACTGAGCGAGAACTATCATTATCATAATTCCCTTCACTTGTAAGCACCTTAGAAAGAGAAAATAATAGCCTTTGTCTTGGGTTTTCTATTATAAAAAGCTATTTACAAGTATTTAAGATGAAAAATTTTCTAAGATACACAAACAATACTTCTTATACTCTCAGTAGAATTGGCACACTCAAGGATTCTTTTCAATGTTGTTATGCATCAATAAGATTTTGGTTTTTTATAATAAACTCAAAGTAGAATCTTTTTCAGCTGGTGAATGAAAGTGTAATTTGAGTAAATAAAAATTCAATTTTAAGAATGCTTTAGTGATCATTTTTTTATATTTTACACCTTAAAATTTGTTAATGAATATTTCTTCTGGGATTCACAATTCACCAAGATGCAAGAGGCTAGCTCAGCTGCTAGCTGCAGGATGCAGGAATTGCTCCAGCTAGTTTAAGCAAAGGTGTTTAATACAAGAAACCAGGTACTTACAAAACTACTGGCAGATCTGGGGAGCAGGCATTTAGGTAGAGCCTGCAGAAAAAAAAATTGTTTATTTATTTTTTGTTAATCCTCATCCAAGGGTATTTTTCCATTAATTTTTAGAGAGAATAGAAAGGAGAGGGAGAGACAGAGAAAGAGAAACATCTATGTGAGAGAAACACATCATTTGGTTGCCTCCTGCATGGGTCCCAACCAGGGCTGGGAATGGAACCTGAAATCTAGGTATGTGCCCTTGACCAGAATTGAACCCACGACCTTTCAGTCCATAGGCTGATGCTCTATCCACTGAGCAAAACTGGCTAGTGTAGGAAGAATTTATAATAAAAAACCCAGAGCTAACCTTCCAAGGAAATCTCACGTCTCCCACCAGGTAGCTCCTGGCTGACCTGCTGAGCCCAGGATCTCCGGGCCTGGCTGTAAACTAGGGTTCTGGAGCCACAATGGATCCCTGGTTCTCTTCCATCTTCTCTGACATTATATTTCTGTTCACCTCCAAGGTGTCTCACAATCGCTTGGGATTCACTCCTGGTCTATAGCCTCCCTGTTCTCTCTGACCCGCCCTGCAGAGCGGTGCTGTCCCTGCTGTTGTGCTCAGTGACCTGCTCTGACAGGCACAGTCATGCTGACAGGGATGTACCACTGACCCAGCCCAGCAGGGCCGATGGCCCTTATGCTGCTGCATCTGAAACTCCCGCCTCTCCCTCAGCCTGTTGGGTTTGGCAGCAATTTGCTGGTGCCTATCTTTTTTTTTCTTTTTCTTTTTAATATATTTTTATTGACTTCAGAGAGGCAGGGAGAGGGAGAGATAGAAACATCAATGCTGAGAGAGAATCATTGACCACCTGTGTCTGCACTCCTCACACTGGCGATCAAGCCCGCAACCCGGGCATGTGCCCTGACTGGGGATAAAAACGTGACCTCCTGGCTCATGGGTTGATGCTCAACCACTGAGCCATGTCAGCCAGGTGCTAGCGCCGACCTAGAGTCCTGAGCGTGTGGCTAAATGTGTGTATCCAGTGATATGATTGGCCCAGTCAGTACTGCCTCAGCGTGCTGAGGATTAATTTACTTGAAACGTATTAGTCATTTGCTAAACTGACATTGTTAAAAATTAAATTGTATAAACTTACAATTACACAAGGCACCAGTTGGAGCCGGGGTGAGGTACTCTAACAACATCTCATTCTAGTACATCTGATTGCAGATGCAGTAGATGTAAATAGCCTACAAAGCATCAATTACAGTGACATGCACAAGTAAGTTAGAAATTGATGAGTTTTGAGTATTTGTAACATTTGTGTCTGTGATTCCAATAAGGTGCCGAGAATTTGGATAGAGTATGTGTGTCTGTGGCCTGACTAGCAAGCTTGCCATCCTTTCAAACTCTAACCCTTGCCCTCCTTTCAAACTCAGGCTACCAAGCAAACAGTCATTCTCACCTTCTTATCAAACAACCACCCACTTGTCTGTTTCTTGGCTCCTAGCTGTGCAAGTTGAGTGTTTCAGAAAGTAATTTTGAAATAGCATTTTTTTCTAAGTACACAAGTCTGAGTCTCTCTAAAGGAATTTGTATATAACATTTTTATGCATATATGTGTTTTGGGGATTTTATCCTTCGAGTACTTTAACTAGATTAATGAAACTGGGTGAGGCTGTTTGCTCATTTCTCTACAGAGGGGATGGGAATTGTAATAGCAAGGCTACCATTACCTTTTTTGTGTTGTTTCTTAGAATAGCTTTGTTACTTGAAGAATTCACAATACATAGAACACATTATATCTATCGGAACAAAGGTTCACAGGCGAGGTGACATTGCCTTCTGCCTGCACTCTCATGCTCTCATGACCCTGGAAAAAGGACCCATGCTGTTGGCACCTGGGATTCCTCTCACTCTTGAGCTCTTGTTAGACCTGGCTGAGGGCCAGTTCTGTCTCATCTGGGCACTGAGGTCTCTGAGTTATGTGCATGGCAGTTAGGGAACCTGTTAGAATTGGATTTGTTTAATACCGATGGGGCAAGGCCCTGCATGAGTAATGGTGGGGTCCCCACATTCTCACGCTTTTTCCAGGCAGCCTGCTTTTAATTTCAAATAAAGTAACTAGAAGCTCCATTCTTTGTGGACTAAAAAGTTGACTGTTCCCAATATTTCTGACGTTTCTCCAGGGAATTTCCCTATTTTCTCAGAGGAAGCGTTCTATGACTTGCTCTGATTTCCTGCTCCTTTTTCACCTCATTGAGCTTCACCCATCTGTTCCCTGAAGGCAGACGTTGTCTGTCTATCCATCTACTCCAGGAGGTACAGAGAAAGACTCCCTCTCCGTCCCTCCCTCAGGCACCAACAAGGTGGTTGTAACAGACTTACTGGAGTTTGGGGATAAAGGGGCCATCGCAGTTCAGAAATAGATAGCTTAACTAACCCTGGTTTCTGACACCCCTAAGTCCACTCGTTGGGGTTCCACAGCACCCCCTCTTTTTCAGCTCCTCTGCTTCTTTAATTCACTTCTTTCTTTTTGTTTTTTAATATATTTTTATTGATTTCAGAGAGGGAGAAATAGAAAACTCAGCTTATGCCTGTATGTGTTGGTGTGTGGACTGGTGTGCTAATTCTGGTCCTTGTATTACCAGAAACCCGTTAATATATTTTCTGAATCAGAACACCATTCCTCTTCCCGCCATACCCAAACCCAAATGTGTCAATGACTGGGCATTTCATACCTCTTTTCCCTTGTGCTCATGTGTATTCAAGCCTGGTTCTAGCTTATGTTCTAGCCCCCAGGAAACTTCTGCTTGGAGCTTAGAGCTATTTTAAGGGCTTAGATAGAACCTGGATTTAGTGTGGGTTCATTCTGCATCTGAACATCTGAATGTGCTTTTGTTAGTGGAGGCCTTTGTTATCTGGGTAATTGTAGGTAGAGCACAGGAGGTTTTGTCTCGGTGCAGAGGCTAATGCATGCTGTGAGCTTACCCCAGCACTTCAGATCTTTCTGGCACACCAGGGAGATGGCAACGCCCGCCTGAGCCCCTCCCAGAGCCGCCTGCACAGTACCCTGACCTTTCATTGGCTCCCCTAAGATGGTGTTCCATGATTGGCCACCTCCACCTATAAATACCTGTACTTCCTCAATAAAGTTAGACCTGCGTCCCAGAACCTGGTCTCCGGAGTCGTGCATGCAAGGGTCCTACGCTAGGGGCTCCGCCGTCCTCACCCCTGGGAAATCCCCTGCTTCAGGTAATATCACACAGTAGTGAACACTGGGAAAGTCAGAAACTCTCTGGCCTGGTAATGGCCACATAATTTAACATCAGTCAGACAGTTTGATGGAAAGTTTTCAGTTTCTATTGAATTACTTCTGTGCTTTGGAGAGGGACACAGATGCCATGCTGGTCAATGTTTTTGTCTTTCTCTCAGATTTCTTCCAGGGGCAGATGCCCCTCACACAGGTTCGGAAGACTGAATATAGGAAATGTAATTCTAGAAAGTCAGGTGGGGCTGAGAGTCACCCTTGGAAAAAGACTTTTTAATTATAGTATAATGGGCCTCCAGGAAGTACAATCTATTCTAATTTTCTCTCACACCCCACAGCTGCCATTCAGAGTAAATTCCGATTCAAGGATCCCCTTTATGCAGAAGCAACAAGAAAAGAATAATGTCACTATATTATTAATGTCCTTTATCACATTTTAATTTATTTGTGTGAGATCATGGTCTTTGTTTAATTTTGGGGGGAAATATACTAGGTATGGATGTGAATGGCAAGGGAAATGTTAAGGACAATAAGGAGGCTGGTCTTTTGAATGAAAGGCTTATGTGAGACTAATGCTTGGTAAAGGTGAATGCGCACAGTAGGCCCAGATCATAGGTGCAGACTTGAGCTATTGTGCAGAGGCTCATGATCCTGGAGATGGACTCATTCCTGAACCTTGGTGTTGTGGCCATGTGTGCTCATGAAGAGGGCGGTTTGCTTATGGAAAAGAATGAGGAAGGTCTCATTTACTAGAAAACACTAATTTGGCCCTTCCAGTATCTCGGTGGTTAGAACATCGGCCCATACAGCTAAGGGTTGCAGGTTCAATTCCTGTTCAAGGACACCTTCCTAGGTTTGGGGTTCACTTCCAGTCCCTGGTCAGGGTGTGTGCAGAAGGCAACCAGGTGTGTCTCTCTCACTCACATCAATTGCCCTCTCTCCTTCCCTCTTTTCCTCCCTCCCTTCCACCTGTCTGAAAAGCAATGGGAAAATAAACCTCAGGTGAGGGTTTAAAAAATTTTATTTGAAGTCTTTCTTAAGAAATTTACTAAATAAAAATAACCAAACTATAGAGCTAAATATGCATGTTTGTCCTTCGCCTTTCAATAGAATTCCACAGAAAACTAGTTCCTTATTGAATATAGTAATAGTTCCATGGTAAAGTAAGTTTGGATTAGTGGATCCAAGGATCAATTTCCTTTCTAAACTTTGTTTGGTCAATAGGTCTTTTAACTGTAGGACTTCTCAAAACCTGCAATTCGGAGGTTTATATTGTAAATCCCCAAAAGGGAATCTGAGGAAGCAAATTTCCCAAATCCTGTGTTGTGGGCACAAAGGCTCTTCGGAGCAGGCAGGAAATATCGCTAAGGACAGTACCTATGGGATTAAGCAACTTGAGTTCAAAGCCTGACTTCATGCTGTGATCTGATTTAAGTCAATTTCTAAATTCTTGGCTGTCAGTGTTTTTAGGTGAGGGCTAGAGGTATTGCCCCATCTCCATGCCCTTCTCCACCTATAAGCAATGGTAATGAGGAGAGCAGGGTTTCAACTGGATCCTTCCATAGATAGAACATTTCTTAGCACGCAGTCAAACCGACACATCAGATCCCTGTTAGGTGTGATGACACTGTAACATCTGACCATTAGACGCCTCAACAGCTCATGCACAGGATGGTCCATTGGAAACCTGGCAGAGTCCTGCTTCACGGGTGAGCATAAGAGCTCATTTTGTCTTAAGCCCAGGACCCCCACAGGATGCAGGCCCTGGGAGAGCTGGACATGCAAGTGTTTACTGGTAGTCACGCGTGCTAATGTGGGGAAGCAGGATCTGATGGGGATGACCTGGCACTGCTCAGAGCTGCCAGCAACATGCTCCTGAGGCCACTGAGAACCCTTTACCTGAGACAGTGGCTGCAGCTCCAACAGGTAGAGTCTCTGACATCATTGATTCAAAACTCCTGCAGCATCACTTGTGCTAATTAGCAGACTGTCCAGCGCTGGTCAGGGATGAAAATGCCCAGGCCTGGAAGGAGGCTCTGAGTGTGGCACTCAGCCTTGAGCCCTTCACATGCCTAGTGACCGCCTGTGAGTGTGATTCCTAATGAAGGCACCTCAAATATTAACACATTGCTTCAAAGGTGTAGATCAGGTGTAGACATACACAGTGCTCTCTAGGCCAAAATGTGATTAAAGTAAATCGGAGGTAATGTAATGTCTCCCCACTTAGGAGCTGTGTGCATTGGGGCAATGCACTTGACCCCTTCAGGCACTAGCTTGCTCCTTTGGAAATAAGGATAATGATGGTTCTTACTCCATTAGCTCATGAGTGAGTGCTTCACAAAGGGCATGATGGGTAACAGCCCTTGATAAAAGTCGCCAGTTATTTTATTGTGTGCAAGTGAGGGAATATGGAACTGGAATAACTACAAAATCACAGTTACCTGGCTTGGTGGGAGATTGAGAGAAAATCCATGCTGTGGCCAGTGATGGTCTGAACAATGTTTATTTGCCGTGCGTGCTGTCAGGAGGATTAGCATTCTTAGTCATGCTTCTTATAATGTCAATTAATCAGTTGATTTCCATGTGGATAAAATCTGTATCATGGTGAGATTGGAAATTTTGATTTGGAACAGGAAGGAGAAAGGTATTTTTGGATCATTAAATTCCTAATTCAGATATTTTGAATGTCTGTCTGGGTGGCAACAGATACTCAGAGGATAAGAGAGGGATGTGCAGGTGGGAAGAAGTTAGGAAAGGACATGGAAACATACCAAAGAAAATGTGGCCTACAAATCCAGCTTTGAACACGCATGCTGTGCTACATGCTGAGAATCATTCTTCAGCTAACTCTCGTAATAATCCACTTTTTATAATTTCTGTGATGTAACGTTACAAAAAAGTGCATTTAGCATGGCCCTTTTGAGAATGAATTATGCTTTTGAATCTAGATAGAAACATTCTTCAATTTTCTAAATTCAGTGATTTGTTTGTTAATAAAATAATTCATTGAATGAATGTGCTATTTTAAGAAGGATTTTGATTTCAGCAAATACTATGTATATTATCTTATGTAGGGCCAATATATTTTGTTACAATACTGGTGTGTCTTGTGTCTGGAATTGTACCTTGAAAATGATCTTCTTATAGAACCATTACAAAGTCTAATAATGGCCATCGAATTATAATAGAAGTCGTGCTTATAATGTGACTTATTTGTCTTAATGCATTTTTATGTTCTCTAATCTCACAACCCACTCTGTATATCGTATTATTTGGAGATAATATCTCAATTATAGTGACCTCAACATTCTCTAATGTAGTGCTGCGTAGAGTATTCTCATCATTATGTGTTACTTATTTCACACCTTCTTTAAATAGTTTGGTTGTATTATAATATCTCTTTGATATTAGGTTCCCATTATTATAATTTTATTTTGACAACCGATACTATATCCAATGTAAAACATTTAATTTGTCTGATTGTATAAATTTCATTTTAATTGTACTACTTGGTTGATTTCTAATCATAAGAATGCTAGTTAATGCCAGTGAAACTTTTTATCAAGTTTAAAGTTAATTATTATTTTGATATTTGATAGTTTGAGGGAAAATTTTTTTTGTTGGCAAACGTTGCTTCCTTGCTTAGATGTGAAAACAAAACAAAACCCAGAAGATAAAGGGTGGATGGTACTGCTAAGTGTTTGCATAGTATATATAGAATAGATACCTACAGATATATTCATGCAGCACAAATGTATGACACACACACATACATACATACATACATACATACATACATATACTAGGGGCCCAGTGCACAAAAATTTGTGCACTCGGGGGGGGGGGGGTCCCTCCGCCCAGCCTGTGACCTCTTGCAATCTGGGACCTCTCTGGGGATGTCCACCTGCTGGTGTGCCTGGCCAGCCTGGGTGAGGGGCTGATGGCTGTTTGCAGGCTGTCCAAGCCCCTGAGTAGGGACCCTCACCCCATGGGTGTGTGGCCAGCCTGGGTGAGGGGCTGAGAGTCATTTTCAGGCTGCCCACAGCTCCCATTGACTCAACGTCTCAGCAAGGCTGGCTGGAATCAGGTTTCTGGGGTTTATTTATTTTCTGTAATTGAAACGTTGTTGCCTTGAGTCAAGGCCTAGGCAAGCAATGAAGCCTCCTGTTTGCTTCAGCTCCATGGCTTCTATAATTGAAACACTGTTGCCTTGAGCAGAGGCCTGCCAGCCTAGGCAGGCAGTTTCAATTCCACTGCTGGTGCAATGGAAGCCTCCTGTTTGCTCTAGCTCCGTGGCTGCCGGCTGTCATCTTGGCTGGGTTAATTTGCATACAGCTGCTTTGATTGGTTGGTGGGTGTGGCTTAGGTGTCTTGGAGTGATGGTTAATTTACATATTACTCTTTTATTTGATTAAATATATTTCCTTTTTTAGCAATAAGTCTTAAAGTTTATCATTGACTCATTTTAATTCTGTGAGTTTACATTAAAGTCTATATTCTACATTATTGAGAAAGAAGCTTTATGTGAATTATGATTTACTATATGATCTTTCTGTCCACTGTTAGAATCAGTACAGTGAACACTGAAGCAAAGGCATACAAAATACATTTTATATTTATTTGCATCGTCTATGGCTCTCAACTTTGTTTTTTATGATGGTTATTTGATCTGAATTTTGATCAGCTATCTACATACCTAAACAAAATTCTCTGCACCACCATTGTACATATTAAATACAAGTTTTATACTCACTCTCTTACAAGACAGGGTGGGGGAACAAAATGGAAATGTGAGAGTGAGTGAAGTTGGCCAGTCCTGGTGGGAAGTACTTACCCCACAACCTTTCTCCTTCCTGCTGTTTGGTCCTGACTAAATCCTCAGCTACAGCGTGAGAGTGGAGTGATGCACCCACCTTCTCGTTCAGCTAATGATGCCTATCCTGGACTTTCTCTCTTCCTCATGTTGATGATGGGAAATAATACAACTGAACACAATTTTGCAAGTGGCACATTCCGATGGAAAGACTGTCCTGTTAGCCTGAGTCTTGGGATGCATTTGCTGACCTGGGCTCATCTGCTCTGGACTGTTATGCGAGGAAGGAGTGTAGGTTTCTAAGTTCTCTGACCAATGCATTTTCAGTCTTTGGTTCGAGTACCAGAGCCTTCAGTGTAGCGATTGCAACTCTGCAGTTTCTCTTGGGGTGATTGTTAGGATGACATATAATTGTTCACATTTGGGACTTTGGAGGATAAAAGGGGAAACTTAATAATGAATATAGGAAACGGGTCGAGTGGGTGCAGGGAGATAAGGGGATGATGCTTTGGTTCAGAAATGCTCTGTGTGAAGCCATTTTTCTTTCCCTGCTGTGGAGGCTCCTTGGGTTGCACAGCAAGCATATGACAAGGCTCCCTCCCAGAGAGAGACCTTTTTCCATCAAGGTTATCATATGGACTATTATTATTATTATTATTAGAGGCCCAGTGCATGATTTTCAGGCACTAGTGTGTGTGGTGGGGGGGGGGGGGGGAGGACTCAGCCCAGCCTGTGCCCTCTTGCAATCTGGGACCCCTTGGGAGATGTCCAGGACCCCCCATTCCCTACTGTCTGCCCACTTGCTGCTTCTTGCCACCCGGCTCCCTGCTCCTTGGCACTGCCATGGAGGCAGGAGAGGCTCCTGCCACTGCCCCTGTTCTCACCAGCTAAGAGCTGGGCTTCTGGCTGGGCAGCGCTTCCCCTGTGGGAGCGCACTGATCACCAGGGGGCAGCGCCTGCATTGAGGTTCTGGCCCTGGTGATCAGTGTGCATCATAGCGACCAGTGGTTCTTCTGTAATGGCCGCTTAGGCTTTTACTACATAGATTAAATATATAGCTTCATTGATTTCAGAGAGGGAGAGAGAGAGAATCATTTATCAGCTGCCTCCTGCACACCCCCCACTGAGGATGGAGCCTGCAACCCGGACATGTGCCCTGACCAGGAATCGAACCATGACCTCCTGGTTCATAGGTCAATGCTCAACCACTGAGCCACGTTGGCCTGGCTGGACTATTATTTATGAGCTCTACATTTCAGGTTATAGACATGTGTTTCCTCCCTAAAATACTTAAAGAATAAGACACATAGCTGAGAAACCTGTGCCCCCCCCCAACCCCGCCCAGATTCTCCCTCTGCAGACCTGCCCCCAGGAGCCATGGGTTTCTGTGGTCTCAGCACAGAATTCCCCTCGTCTCTGCTTCCAGGAGTCTTGCCTTCGCTAATTAGCCTCTGTGAGTTTGGAATCATCACTTGTATAATGAGACCAAGACTGTGTCATTCACATTGTGATTGGGAAGATTAAAAGCAAGGAAGCATGCTTCTCTCCCATCCTCCAGTGCTACTTGGTCATTAGAGCTGTTATTTTGTGTCTGGACTCTTTCCCCTCCCCTGCCCCTTCCCACTGCTCCTCTCAGGGCTGAATCATAAAAACAGTGTTTTAACCATTCTTTTACCTCCTATACCATTTCTTTCCGCAGTCAACCCTTCACATAGCTATTCAAATGTTTTCAAGGAAAATAACATCAATTATTTTTCTTGATTTAAAAAATATCCATGTTTACAGTAGGAAAAAAAGTAGAGTACAAAGAACAAATTAAAATGTCCTATTTTCTCATTATCTAGAGATGCTATTTTCTCCCATGCATTTATGTAGTCATATGGGAACATTTGTTTTTGTAAATAGCATCATATTACATATACTGTCAAACTTAGATTCAAGTCCTAGAAAAATTTTAGATTTCACCAATTGCTAAAATTTATCTAATTTTATCTCTGATAAGTTTGATAAAATAAAGAACTCTTTACTTCATGCCTTTTAATACAGAGGCTCATTTGAGTATTAATTCAGGAGGGAACATTTATTTTGATAATTTTATCACATAATCAAGTGGTGACTCTTCCCTCCTTGCAAAAAAAGAAAAAAAAGAGCCCTAACTGGTTTGGCTCAGTGGGTAGAGTGTTGGTCTTCAGACTGAAGGGTCCCAGGTTCAGTTCCAGTCAAGGGCATGTACCTTGGTTGTGGGCACATCCCCAGAGGGGGGTGTGCAGGAGGCAGCTGATGGATGTTTCTCATCGATGTTTCTCACTCTCTATCCCTCTCCCTTCCTCTATGTAAAAAAATCAATAAAATATATTTTTTAAAAAAGAAAAGAAAGAAAGAAAGAATAAAGATACCTATATTTCTTGCGCTGTGCACCCTCCCTTTGCAAAGTCAGCAGTTCTCCTCATGCTTTGATTTCCTCTGAATTCCTCTTCTGCAAGGAGCTAGAGGGGGAAGCTTTTATTGTAGAAAGTTTATGTGATTATCACCCAGATAATCTATCCTGACATCAACTGATTTGGGGTTTTAATTACGCTTGTAAAGTCTCTTCACAGCAGTTCACTTAGATTAGGATTTGATGGCATAACTGAAAAGAAGTGTGTGTACCCCAGGGCCTAGGAATCATATTGTATACTCATGATGCTCCTGCTTGAAACAACCAAAAAATCAGACAAAATATAGGCAACAAGGGTTTCCATGTCATTGGATATCAGGTGATGATGGACAGTAGTTGCTAAGAGGTTGGGCATGTGGGAAAATGAGGTGAATCCTTCATTTACCTACTCCCGAGGGACAGTTTCCAGGCTACACCACAGGGAGAAGAAGGCAGGAACACTCAGTGGTTTCTCTAAGTTGAGGAGAAGGCACTAAGAGGACCCGAGGGGCCCAGGGCAGTGTCTGAAGAAGAAGGTGATACAAAGAGAGAACCTTTGAAATCTCAGTAGGTTCCCTTCATGTCTGCAGCTGAGCACGGACTGGTATATGCGCACGCGGCCTTAGCCACAGGTGGAGAGAAACCACTCAGAAGAATGGGATGGATTAGAGGAATAAAGCAAGGATTTCCACAGGCAGAAAGTGGTTTCTATAGGATGCGGTGGGAAATGTCATAACACATGCCCTGTTGGGTAGAAGGCTCTGCAGGGCGTTGCGGGTTTATATCAGCCCTGCCCTAAATTCTGTGCTGGCCCCTATGAAATACACTTGAAATCACACAAGGATCCAGCTGTTCCAAGCAAATTAACTGCAGCCCAGAAAACAAACAAACAGCACAAGACAATTTGAGTATAAACATCTAGAACTCAACAAGGTGAAAATTTCATGTCTAATATCCAGTAAAAAAATTTGCAAGCATGTAAGGCATCAGGAAAATATGATCTATAATGTAGACAAGTATCAGCTGATACGAATACAACCTAGAACTGAGAGACGTGATAGAAATAATAGATAAGCCAAGAAAACAGTATTGTGGCTCTGATAATATACACGAGAAAGAAGGAAGAGGATCTAGAGAGCTGAGGATGACCCCAAAAAAACTCAAATTAAGTAGCCAGAGATAAAATGACAAGATCTTAGATGAAAGATATGCTGAATGATGAATAACAGTTCACACTGCTGAAGAAATGATTAGTGAACGTGTAAATATAGCAACATAAACTATCCAAAAGTAAAAAATAGATAAAAAGACTGCCAGAAATGAACTGCACATCAATGAGTTTGGAGCAAAATATCATTTACTTTGTATGTATTAACAATGAACAAATAAAAATGAAATTTGAAAGAATGCTGTTTTAAAATAGCATTAAAAAAAGTGTTTAGGGGAAAATTTCTCAAAGATGTGTAAAACCTCTGCATTGAAAAGTGAAAAACATCACTGAGAAGATTAAAGATCTAAACAACAGGAAAATAGACCTGAATTCAAACATCCAATAGTGTTAAATGTGAATTTCCTTGTATTTGCCCCATAAATGCGAGTATTTAATCAGAGTTATCCCAATTAAAATCCTATCAAAAGCTTTTCTGTAGAAATTGACAAGCTGCTTCTAAAAGTCATATGGAAATTTAGAGTGTCCAGGATAGCCGAACTTTTAAAAAGAAAAATAAATGTTAAGGGTTTACACTACCTAATTTCAAGACTTGTTTAAGATGACAGTAATCAAGATTGCATGGTGTTTGCCTAAGGATAGACAAATAGATCACTAAACAGAATCAAGAGTACAGAATTAGAACATCATTTAATTTTGATGGAGAAGCAAAGGCAACTTAGTGGGTAATGGATAGACCTTTCAATAGCTTGTGTCCAAGCAATTGGACATCTATATGCAAAAATATGAACTTTAATTATCACATACAAAGTTAACTTAAATGCCTTATAAACTTAATGTGAATCATAAAACTACCAGGCTTTTAGGAGGGAACTTAAGAAGAAATATAGCCTTGAATTAGACAAATATTCCTTGTCTATAACACAAAAATTGGTATTCATTAAAGAACAAATGGGTAAATTAAGCTTCATCAGAAATCAAAACTTGTTCTATTTAAAAAACATTCATAAAAGAAAGAAAAGACAGGCCACAGGCTACTTACCATATATCTGATAGAGAACTTGTATTCAAAATGTATAAAAAGCTCAGCACTCAATAAAACAAATCATCTAATAAAAATGACCAAATATTTTATTTTATTGATTTCTGAGAGAGGAAGAGAGAGATAGAAACATCGATGAGAGGGAATGATTGATTGACTGTCTCCTACACACCCCCTTCTGGGAATTGAGCCACAATTCCAGTCATGTTCCCTGCAAAGGAATCACAGGTTGATGCTCAACCACTGAGCAACACTGTCCAGGCTCAAATATGCATTTTATGTCTCTTGCTTCTTTCACTTCACCCACCAAGACACAGAAGAAATAGTGGCAGTGTGGTGAATGAGGAAGAAGAAGAAGGGAATGGTGGAAATCGATGAAAATGCCAACTTTGTGCCTTGTGTCCAGTGATGCTAGCTGGTCCCCTAAACTATTCTTTCTAAGTGAGAAATTAGTTAATTTTCAATTAAGCATATGAATTCCTCCCACCCCCAATATTTCTTGCTCTCCCTGTAATGAAGAGAGGCCATGTGATCACATTTTGGCCTAGGACACAAGCGGTTGTCACCTGTGACTCCTGAGAAGTGTGCATAGTGGAAGGAGCAGACCTTTCTCCATCTCTGTCTTCATGTGAAGGACTCGTAGGCTTAGGGATCAGAGTTCTCTCAGGCATCCTGAAGTTGGGGTGGAGTCATGTACTGAGGATGATGAACAGCTAGGAGGAAGAGTCAAGTCCCTGTGATTCCATGGTACAACCCACCAGTCCTGGACATTCCACCACTGGACATCTTCACATGGAAAAGACAGGCATTTCTGTCTTTAAGGCCCAGGGATTTGCTTAAACACTTTTGCACCTAATGATGTTTGACACACTTACTTTCACCAGTGCAGGTTCCCAGCCTGCAGCAGGGCTGAGCTGGGGAGGGGCAAGCTCTGCATTGGGTAATAGCCGTGCTCTCTATTAGGCCTTGATGAACCTTTTGGTACCTAAAGTGCAGTCGTTTGCTACTCCCTGGCACTATTTTATTATATGGATGAATTCAGTATCTATAGCTATATATCTATATGTCTATACCTCTCTCTCTCTCTCTCTCTCTCTCTCTCTCTCTCTCTCTCTCTCTCTCTCTCTTTCTCTCTCTCTCTCTCCTCTACCTGTATCTCTATCTCTGCCTGTATCTATATAGAAGCTCTATTCATTTCAACTTTGTCACAGAGAATTTTTATATCGTATCTATTCTCCCACTATTTAGAGTGTTATATGGCAATTGATTCTAATATGATCTTATATCATGCTGGATATGCTTCTGATTCACTTTTCCATTGAATCTGTGTTCAATTTTTAGCATAATCTTACTTGCATGCAGATTAGAAGGCACTACTTTCTCCCACACAAACTGTCTTCGTCTGTTTCATCTTGTGCAATGACAAGACAGATATCCCTTGAGGAACACATGGTTATCAGTTGCCCTTGAAGGAGGACGCTCTCCACAGAAGCAGCTACTGGGGTCTCTAATTACAGCTCAGTTTTAGCTGTTCTGGCAGGAGTGCCTCTCTCCCCTGGTGCTTAGGCCATCACCTTGGGTGCCCTTGAGAGCATGTTTTTGTCTGTCAGCAGATGTACCATCCTGTCTCTCCTCCCAATGGGATTTCATGTCCTTTGTATAGAGTATAGATCAGCAGACTTTCTGAGCACACTTTCTAAATTTGGCAGCCATTTTTGTTTGGATGATAAATGGACCAAAACATAAATTTAAAAAAATTCAATTTCTCTATTTTTTCTTCCATCTTAAAATTAAAAATGGTGCTGCCATAATACAATACAATAAGTACCCCTGCTTCTCTTTCCACAATATCTATTTGGAATGAGTATTGAGATAGAACCATAGCTTAGCAGCTGTCATGTATTGATTCTTGCTATTGCAAAGCTGTATGCTAAGGGCTTGAAACACATTGTCTGTTTCAATCTTGGTAATTTAGGCTATGTTTCTACTAAACATAAGAGAGCTGAGATGCAAGATTTCAAATGCATTACCCTGGTCACGGCGGGAGTGGCATGGCCAGAATTTTCACCCAGTTTGTCCTATTTCTGTCCCTGAGAGAGAATCCACCAAAATGCAAACCTGACCGTGGTTTTCACCATTGGTATTCTCTAGGTCAGTGGTGCCAGTTCAAATCGGACTTGAAAAGCTGTTTACAGCTTGGCCTTAGTTTACCTTTTCAAGCAACTCTCCACCTGCTTCTGATACAAACCCTCATGCCTTCATCTTATACCAGAGAGGAGTGGAACTACCTTGGAAAGACCATATTCTGTTTTGCTTCTATACCTTGGCATGTAGGGTGCTCTCCATATTTAACCCCATTCCCACCCTGGCCACCTGGAACCTTCCACTCATTGTTCAAGACCTCATCCATGAAGACTTTCCTGATATCTAACCCAGGCAGAGTTAATTATATCCCCTGGAGTGGGCTAAGACAGTGACGGTAGAACAATCTCAAATAAATTGTCATGAGGGGAAAAAAAGTGTTAAGGTGGTATGTGGCGTAAAAAGAGGGAGTGGGGAAATAGTGTCAAGAAACATGTATCTTAATGTACATGTTTATGAGAAGTTCTGGTAAAGGCAGAGAGGCTGCAAGATCAATGATCCTTAGCAAGTGGTACCTACAGAGACCTGTAGAGGGGGATAGAGAGTAGTGAGCAGGGTTTGCAATTGAGAGGGAATTCTGGGGAGGAAGGGGAGGAGAAGGATTGGAAGTGAACACCCATATAGGTGTGTATATGGGTCCTGACAGCTGAACAAGTTCCTAATTTCTGGAAAAGTCTAGACTGCTGAGAGTCAGAAAAGGAGAAAAAGGAGTCCATGTCTCAATTCAGATTTTACTTTCCTTAAAAAGTCTTTTGGTTTGGGAAAGAGTACCTCACTCATAGATACAGAGAAGTAGAAGCTGAGCTAAACTGTTGAAAGTGCTGCAGACCGGACATTTCTTTTTCACGCAGTAACATCTCCAAAACACAATCTCATGAGTTTAATGTGTGGAGCAAACAGGGACACAGACCCATGTCATGTTTCTCCATGGAGTGGTGGCTAGATGTCTTTGCTTTGGAGAGTCTCCTGTTTGTTATCTTCAATGTACAGATCTCAAGCTGGTCAGCCACATTGTTTTCATATCGATAACATCTGCACAGTAGGTCCAAGTTATTTATAACTTTTGAATTATCAAGTGTGTGATCCGGTTTCCTCTGAAAATAAATCCAAGGAGAGCATAAAAGGGCAGGGCTGTCTCTTTGTTCTCTGTAGTTGTAACTCCCAGGTTGTTCTCTGTGTGTGATCAATACATTCTGGCTGAAATGCTATTCATGAGAAGAGCTGTGCTGACTGTTTTCTAACTATAGAATTCTGCTTTTTTCTATAGTAGATGGATTAACATTAAAATTCCAGGACTTTTATGAGCAATTCTGTGATTTTCATTTTGTTGTGTTGGGGCCTCGAGGTCTGAGCTCTCTACTTTGGGAACTTAAGGAATTTTTGCTTAGTCGCTCAACTTCATTCAAATAAAGGCCCATTCTGATATCCAATCATTCATTTTTTGTGGCTTTTTGCTTATAATAAGAAATTCAAAGCTCTAACACATACATAGCAACATTTTCCCAGAGAGAGATTAACAGAGCAATAAATCCCGTAGACTTGCAACCAACCACCTTTCCAATGAATGTCAAGCAATGCTGACAATGAATTCAAATGCCTTCATCACCTCGTCTGTTCTGCTTTTCACTTTCAGAAACTAAAATACAATTCTGAGTGTTTATTCCATTGTCACCCTGTCACCAAGGATACCCGATGCAAACACTCTCCACTCTGTGGGATTGCAACCAAAGGTTATACATCTTCATTACTGACTGCCATGCAATCATTACAGACCTCCGGAGTGCTGAATGTTCTGGTGAATGAGATTTTTAAAGGTGATTATCTTAAATGATGTTTATCTTATACATAAGGTACATATAATACATTGTGAAGAACCCCTCAAATCACTATAAATCAATTCTTAAATTGTCAGGTCTTATACTGTTTCTAGCAAGTGGATTTTATTGGTTCGTCCTCAATATTTGGAACCTACAGGTATTTTATTTTCAAAATACAGTGTTTCTATTTAACCTTGTTTTTCTCTACTCTTGTTATTGTTGTAATTAGCTAGTTAATAGTAATAGTAGGAGGAGAGCAAAGGGGAGCCAGACATTGTAAGCATGGTCACCTGGGCAGCTTCACCGGAAAGTTCCAGCATCTCGCTCCTCAGGAACCACGGTCTGATCCCATGCAGGTCACAGGGGAAGGGGTCCAACAGGGGGGAGATGGTCAGGATAATGAAGTCAGGGTGACATAGGGAAGGTGCTTGCCTGTCACTCTAGCCTGAGAACCATGGGTTGGCAGGGGGGACCCCATCAGAAGCGCACAAAATTGTGAAAGCTAATGGTTAGTTTGAAGAAACTCCTGGTTAAAACCCACAGAGTTCTCTTGTGCTTGGTCTCTGTGACCTCCATTCACTGCGCACTCACCTGCTCGTGTTCCATAGCCATGTGGCCTCAAGCAGCCACATGACCCAGGGTCAGGCAGATCCCACTGGCAGGAGGCAGGACAGGACGGTGCATTACTATGGAGCAGAAATGCTGGGCAGTGGCTTTCACTCTGGCCTGGTGGGGACAAGACTGGATTTCTTCCCTGAGGAGACAATGGGAAGGAGGTGGACCATAGAGGGAGCCCCCTTAATTTTACATCATCAATAAAACTTTCCCCGAAACCCCGTCCTCCTGTGGGGGCCTCAGGAAATTTTTCTCCTCATGGTACCCCAAGAACCCCACTTCCACTGATAACAGATTTTCTTGCTATTGTTGCAATTAGAGAATTCAGATTTCATCATTTACTCACATACTGCTCATTAGCTTGGCTGACACATAGCCCAATCATGGCCCTGATTAAGAAATGAATGGATTAGTCACTAACCTGACCCAGAGCTTGGCACTGTTTTATTCTTTGGCATGTGACAGGCTATGACATGGGAACGTGACCAGGATAATCAGACTCAGCACTACAAAGCTCATTAAAAGCAGGTGGCAGACGTTCAGAAAGGCATGTAATGAAAATGTTAATTTAAATTAAAGTCAGAGCATTTGCCTTTACTTACTTTTTTTTAAATCTCATACTGGCTTCTTCACTATATAATTGTTACAATCTTCTGTTATTTTTAATTGCTGTGTCTGATATTCTTGTTATTCATGCCTAATAATTAGTTGTGTAATATTTAGTAATTATCATGTATAGAGTTCCTTCCCCAGCATATTAAATGTCTAGAAGAGAAAAATATGTCCTGACCTACTATGAGACTAAAAATTATATAAGATCCAATTGTGTGATCAATAGATTTGAGGATTTTTTTTCAGATTCTCTAAAACATATATACATTTCTTTATTATTTATGTGGCCTACTAATTTTTATATTTTATTTAATGATTACTTTCTTATACTACTTACTTACAAAAACTCATTTACTCATGCCATATAGGTGGAGTACATCTTATGTAATAATATTGTGTAAGAATGTAGAGAAACACCAATAAAGACCCAATACTTTGAAAAAGCTCACAGTCCAGCAGGGGGAGTGACATGACATTTAATAAATCACAATGCCAGTTAAGTAATAGATACAAAATATGATGAAAATAGTGTAGAAACACAGAATAAAGCAATGAACTCTAACTTGGAATGCTGGAATTGGGTAATAGGGGATTGTTGACATAAAAAAAAAACTTTCAGGTGCAAAAGATAAGGCAGCATAATATATATACATATATATGTCTGTGTATACATATATATATGTATGTGTCTGTATGTATGTATATATATATATATATATATATATATATATATATATATATATATATGTGTGTGTGTATGTGTATATATGTGTATGTATATATATAAAAATAAAAGCCTAAGCTACCGTTATGGTGGAACAACCAAAACAACTGGTTGCTATGATGCACACTGACCAGGGGGTAGACTCTCAACTCTGGTGGTCAGTATGCTCCCACAGAGGGAGTGCCACTCAGCCAGATGCTGGGCTCATGGCTGGCAAGTGCAATGGTGATGGTGGGAGCCTCTCCCGCTTCAGCAGTAGTGAGCCAAGCAGTAAGGAGCAGCAGCAGGCAGGCAGACATCCCCCAAGGGGTCCTGAACTGCAAGAGGGCACAGGCCATGCTGAGGTTCCCCCTCCCCAAATGTATGAATTTCATGCACCAGGCCTCTAGTGTGTGTGTGTGTGTGTGTGTGTGTGTGTGTGTGTGTGTGTGTGGCTAAGTGTCCATCCTTCCCTCAGACTGGTAGCTGTGATGTGCACTGACCACCAGGGGGCAGACACTCAATGCAGGAGCTGCCATGACATGCACTGGCCATCCTATACAATAAAGACTTAATATGCTAATTAGACTGGATGACAGAACAACCTTCTGGAACGACCAGGGGGCAGGGCTGCAGGGCCGAGAGGCAGACGGAGTGCGAGGGCTGAGGCAGCCATAGCTGCAAAGGCCTACCCTTGCAAGAATTTCATGCATCATGTCTCTAGTTTAAAAATAAATGGCACTATGGACCTGGTGCTGACAAACCAACACTCAGCTTCTTCTAAGTGGGACACAGGTCCTGCCACCACCCCAGAGCAACACGCCACCAAATCACAGCCAACGCTGCCGAGACCCCATAGCACAAAATGTGGCCCACAGCCCAGCCCAGCCTGGAAATGGTCTCCGTGGGCATGAGGTAATGACATCACATAGCAATGCCCAGCTTTCTCTCCCTAGTGACTAACCTCCTTGGAGTTTCTTCAGTCCAGGAACCAGACTGGCTTTATAGCCAGGTGCAAACATTTTACAGTTCAACCAAATGTTTGTGAAGCATTTTCCTGTGCCTCATCTCATTTGATCCTCGCAGAAGTCCTGGAGTAAGTAGATAAGAGGCTCGGTAGAATCCTATTTTCTTTTCATTAGCAAGACAATGGAGATTTAGAAAGCTTAGCAATGTGACCTGACTGAAAAGAAGTAAGAAATGGTGGACTTGAAAATGACTGCAGATTTCCTCACATCACAGAATATAGTCAGAAACAGCTACAGTTAAATATTTTACCCTTTGTTCTCCCTGCATGATCCACCATAATAATCTGCTTCATGTTGATATTTACTGCTGTGTTGCTCACAATTACCTAAAAAAGCAGTTGAGGTGCTTCACTGGGCTGAAACAAATTTAGCAAAATCAGAAAGCAGATCTAATTAAGCAAGTTTATCTGTATATATAAAAGGCTAAGTTTACTCATGCATGTGTGATACATATAAAGCTCTCACTGGCGCCAATCACACTCATGTGTTTCGATCTGTCATTGTTGGTCATGAATTTGGTTGACAATTCTGTTATAGAGAAAGGGCAAATAGCAATATTAAAATATTTCTTCTAATTAATTTCCTTTCAATGTGCACAAATCCATGCACTGGGCCACTAGTCTACTCTAATAAAAGCATAATATTGAAATTTACCATTTCTCTGGGACGCCTAAGCCACACCCACCAGCCAATCAGAGCAGCTGTATGCAAATTAACCCAGCCAAGATGGAGGCTGGCAGGGCAGCTCTGCACTGGGGGTCTCCACAGGGCGTGCACAAGCATTGCTGCCTGGCATGGCAGGTGCTCCGTGCTGGGTGTGTCAGCTTAGTGGCAGGGGGCGTGGAGGGGACCCCCCACAGGGTCATGCGTGAGTGTCCGCCCCCAGTCCACCACCTGGCTCTGCCCCAGGGGCCTCTGCGGGGTGTGCACCAGCATCTGCCCCCAGCCTGCCACCCAGCTCTGCGCCAGGTGTGTCGCCTCAGTGGTGGGGGCCCACCAGGCTTGTGCCATTGTGGGCCACCTGGCAGGAAATGTCCATGTCTCCACTCACCAGCCCTCCTTCTCCCCAGTGCACGAACCCTGAAGGGGCTGTAGGCAGCCTGAAAACGGCCCTCAGCCCCTCACCCAGGCTGGCCAGGCACGCCAGCAGGTGGACATCCCCTGAGGGGTCCCAGACTTTGAGAGGGCACAGGCTGGGCTGAGGGACCCCCCTCCCTCTGAGTGCACAAATTTTTGTGCACCAGGCTCCTAGTATTAAGGTAATTCTAGAAAGAGAATAGTATGTGCAAAGACTGGTGAAATCTGACTAGGCAGGAGACAATGGTTTACCCTGATATCAGCTTCCTGGATACATCAGAGTGATTTGCTCCCATTTGCAGGGCCTGCAAAACCTCACCTTAAGGAGGCCCTTTCTCCTTCCTGTCGTCCACTCCCTGTGTAATCACTAAGCCCTGAGAGCACTAGCTTCTGATAAGCATCAAAATGTCCTAAGAACAAAACCTCAGGCCTTTGACCACAGAAACAGAGTTTCAGTCAAGCTAATGAGAGGAAGGGAGAAGGAGAGGGAGATAGAAACATCAATGATGCGAGAGAATCATGGAACGGCTGCCTCCTATATGATCCCCAACAGGGATCAAGACTGCAACCTGAGCATGTGCCTTGACTGGGAATTGGACCCTGAGCTTCCGGTTCATGGGTTGAAGCTCAACCACTGAACCACACCACCTGGTCTGTCTGTTTTGGGAGGAGATAGGCCAGGATGATGCAATAGTGTCCTGCTTGGCTGGGTCGAGGCTTTCCAGCATGCGAGAACTCTAAGTGGTAGCTTAGCAAATCTCTTATCCCTCTCAACACCCTACAATTTCAGAATAGGTATCCTATATACCGGCAAAACTAAATTTCACAAGCCATACGACTATAAGAACTGTGCTCTTAGTATAATTTCTTTCTCTGCCTCCAAGAAACCAAACATGGTCTTTCTACTTAGTGATAGGATGAGCATGAACCACCCGTAGTAGGTGCATCCTTCCACCTAAAAGTCCCCATGGGAGGAATGCACCTGTTCATGTAGTTTTGGCAGAAAAGCCCCAGGAGATCTCTGACTGCATTGACAGGTCAGTGTGAGGAAGAGGCTTTGCCCCTCTCACTCCTGCAGTTGGGGATGAGGTAGGGGGAGAAGCCAAGCTCAGCCATGCAAATCTCATTGCATGGCCATGTTCCTGAGAGTGGCTGTGTTCACCCACTGTAGCCAGGACAATTTTAAAACATGCTGCAATACCTGAGAATTCAGGGCACTGACCCATTTTCCCTGGGATTGTCACATAAAAAATGACACCAGTCAACACATCAATAGCTATTCGGTGTAAATAAATCAAAATTATACCTATACTAGAGGCCTGATGCACAGATTCATACGCTGGTGGGGTCCCTCATCCTAGCCTGCACTCTCTAACCGTCTGGGACCCCTTGGGAGATGTTAGAGGCCTGGTGCGTGGATTCAGCTCAATCCCAGCAGGCCAGACTGAGGTACTCCACTAGTGCATGAATCCGTGTACTGGCCTCTAGTATGTATATAAGATCTTTGTTTAAACTCTTCCCATCCTCCCCTCTCCCACCTTCCCTCTGAGATTCATCAGTATGTTCCATGTTTCCATGCCTGTGCATTGAGCGTCTGCCCCTGGTGGTCAGTGCATGTCATAGCTACTGGTCCAATGGTTCAGCAGATGAATAGTTGCTTAGGCTTTTATATATATGGACTTTTGGTGCCTCAGAATGTTAGTACTTACTTTGTGTCCACGAGATGAAAAAGGCTGAGAATCACTGCCCCAAAAGGAGTGGGATCTGAATCACAAAGAGGGTATGTGTATGAGAGGGTGGTGGGCTGGAGGGTTAAGGTTATATAGAGGCTAACGCCCTTATTCATCAATGATGTTTGCTTTTGCTAATGCTATTTTATTGCTTCATTGTTGATAGATTTCATTTTTAACTATATTCTAAGTGAATTTAAGTTGGTTCCAAGAGCAAAAACTATGTAATGCAACATATAAAGATATTTCTGTCTTTTAATGATATAGTTTTTCCCATTAGAAAGATGGGATAATACTTGCCAGTTCTATTAAGGAACTTTTTTAAATGTCTGTTTTTTAATACAGCACTAATTGTTTGAACCAAAATAAATGTGTTCCCTCCATATGTCAGGTATGCAGCCAGTCTCCACAGTTCTATAAGTGAGATTGACTGATTACCTAACGCTTTTAAGACTGTGTCTGAATTATAGAGACCTTTACTGCAGATTTTTTCTTTATCTGTCTACTGCTGTCTGCTTGTTAATTAGATTGTCACCACTAAATTAATATCCCTAAGGAAAATAATTAAACCAAATGAATAAGAGGGAGAAATGACAGTACCTTCCTATATACTTTGTTTTATTATTTATATTTCAGGCAGTGATCTAAAATATTATTCTTAGGAAAGTGGCTACTCAAAAAATGTAAAGGTTTAATGATTTCAGTAAACCATTACTCTTACTAATAAAATTTCCATACTTTAAATGGTAATTCACAACTTTTTAGCTCTCTGTTTTCATAATTTCCCTATTTTTAACTTTTCCTTATTTTTAATGCTACAAACTAAAATGTATGATTTGTACAATTAATTTCTTAGTTTACTTAGAGAATTAAAGTCTTCTGTACTTTCTGAATGGAATACATAAGTGTATCTAGTTAATTTGTGTTGAGTAGTTTACATTTTAATGCTAGTTTTTACAGCTTTTCCATAACTCATTAATCCTAACCAGGAAATATTTGTCAAGGGGAAATTAAAATCTAATTTCTACAGGTGAATTCATAGTCAATGAATGATTAATTGTATTGTTATTTTTGTTTACATACTTAGTCATTTTTTCTGTTTTAGTCTATGGTGTTTCTTTTTTATCGAATTGATTGTGGGAACACTGCTTAACAAAATTATACAGGTGTCAGGGGTCCGAGTCTACACAACATCACCTGCACACTGTATAGTATGTTCAGAACTCCAAGTCAAGTCTCTGTCCATCACATTTTATTCCCCTCTACCCTCCTCCACTCCCTCCACCCCCACCTCTTTATTATTGGCAGTGTCCATGAGTTTTTTTCTCTTTTTTTATTCTTTTTTTTCCATTCTCAGTCCCTCTACTCCCCCTGCCTGCTAAGAATCTGTCTCTATTTTGCTTGTTAGTTCATCATGTTCATTAGATCCACATATGAGTGAGATCGGGTGATACTTGCACAATGCTTTCCAGGTCCATCCATGCTGGTACAAAGGTAAGATATCTTTCATATAGCCAAGTAGTATTTCACTACATAAATGTACCATAGAATTGTTATCCACTTCTCAAGGGAAGCAAGGGCAAAAATAAACAAATAGGACAATATCACACTAAAAAGTTTTTGCAGAGCAAAGGAAACCCTCAACAAATGAAAAGATAATTCACTGAATGGGAGAACATATTTGCCAATGATACAACTGATAAGTGGTTAATATCCAAAATATATAAAGAACTTGAACAACTTACCACCAAGAAAACAAACAAACCAATAAAATATGGGCAAAGGACCTGAATAGAGACTTATCCAAAGAGAACATACAGATGTCAATAGACATATGAGATAATGTTCAATGTCATTAATCATCAGAAAATGCCAACAATGAGATATTACCTCACACCTGTTTATGCTGTTTCTTGTTAGAACTGCATTAAAGTACAGACAATTGGGTCAGTTAATTTAATAGTATTTTTATACAAATGTAAGAAATCAAAAAAAAATGTAAGGAATGGGTATGGGAAATTGTTTAAGGAGTTGTTATCTATTTTCTTCCTTATCTTTGTGTTAATGTGGTTAGCACATACTGTTAATGTTGGCTTTCTGTGTAATCACAATCTAAGTTTGTCTTTTTTTGTTGTTAAATATTATGAGTGTTGTCTAGAAATAATGGATTGGGTAGCTAGAGAGAATTCGTTCTCCCCACTAGCACAACCCATAAAAATAATCAAATATATTTAATAGAATGTTTCTGAAATAGAATTCAATGACAATTAATTCTTCTTGTTTTAAAAATAATTGGATACCAAAGAATGAAGAGTGAGTATAGATTTTATAACTTCATTTAGACCTACTTGTTATTAAATTTTCTCTGCTTCATCAGGACATAATTGTTCTGTAAATTTAGCAAATTCATTATTTAAGATGTTCATTGGTTTGTTTATCTTAAATAACAAGGTAGATGAATGTCTTAAATAACAAGGTGGAAATGATTTTTTTTAAAAAAAGGCATCTTGTCCTAAAAACCACTTCCCAGTAAGAAAAACAGTTATTTTTGAGCCTAATTTACATGATACAAAGGAGTTTCAAGTCTTTTTTTTTTATTTCATTGCTTAAAGTATTACAACAAGTGATAGATAAGTATTACAACAGATGATAGATAGATCTCCATTTTTTCCCCTTGCCCTTCCCCCCCCCCCTCAAGTCTTCTTTACTTGGAACTTAAGTGTAAGATATTACCAATATTTACAATAGACTAAAACTGATTCAGGATTTTCCTTGGTGAGGATCTAACAGAGAGAATGCTGTGGGCATTGATGTGGGCCACACCTCTGTGACCCAGGAGGACTTGATGTCCCCTCTTGCTGACCTGGAGCTCTATTATCAAAGACTTCACTGTGTGATTCTTCCATAGGAGAGACTCATTAGCTGTGGACACCTTATAAACACAGGTCTGAGAGACTCGGTGTTGCCCACAGGCTGAGGGGTTGGGAAGAGCGTGTTGGATTCCTTTGTGAGCCAGAGGCAGGATGAGGGTTCTTTGGGTTGGGATGCTTTTGGTAACTAGAGGTGGTATGTTAGCCTCAGAGTATTACTTTGAAGAGTTGAATATCTGCTATCTTTGATACTCAGCCAGTTGGCCAGTCAAATTTATCACTTCAAGTTCACAGAGCCTTTAGATGGGTGATCTAACAGAGATCTGCTTTAAAGGGCATTCAGTTTAATAGAGGTCACTGACTTGAATGCGAAGGTACATTTTAGAGCATGAAAAGTACGACACGGCCTTTTCAAACATCTGTTTCATAAACAGGAGTCAGAGCATAATTAGACCTCCTATTATCTGTTCTATTGTTGATGCCTCTCGCCTGCCTGTAACTCTCCCTGTCTGTTCTTGTCCAACCTTTTCACAAAGGAGAAAGCAGTCCTCCTTCAAAACCCAGAAAACCTGTCCTGGTATGTCACGTGGCAGTGCCAACGTCCTCAAGGTTATCCCATGACATCAATTAATTATTTAATTTTTTTAAATTGACTTCAGAGAGGGAGCAGGAAGGAGAGAGATAGAAACATCAATGATGAGAGAGAGTCATGGATTGGCTGCCTTCTGTACGCCCCACACTGGGGATGGAGCCAACCACCTGGGCATGTGCCCTTGACCGGAATTGAACCCAAGATCCTTCAGTCCATAGGCTGATGCTCTATCTCCCAGGGCAAGAACTTCCCATTACATTTAGAATAACATTAAAATTCCTCACTCTGGTTCTGTACGGTATGGTCCACAGTACACTGACTCCTGAATGTTACTGCATAGTGTTCACCCATTCTGTTAAGAGGCTCCAGCCATACCCCTTTCCTCGCCCTCTCACCTGCTGCCTCTCCCACCCAAGTGCTGCACACAGTGGCCTCTTTGTGTGATTCTCCTCAGTGTTCACATGCCTGAGCTCCTCCCGTCCCTACGTCTCAGTTTATCTTCTTCTTCGAGGGCCGTGGGACATGGCTGCAAGGGATCGTGTGTCTCCCACTGTGGCTGAGGACAGCTGTAGGTCAAGGTCCCTGAGAGGTTCTCCTGCTTCTTTTACCTGCACCTTTTATGTTTGAACCTCACATGAAACATTGAAGAGAAAAGCCATTCAAATCCACATAACAGGATAAGTCTTACCTCCCCATCTGCATACTTGGGAAGAGATCTGAGAATTAGACATGTTCTTTCATCCTTGATTAAGTTAAGCAATTTGCTTAATAGAAACAATTCATTTCCTTTAAAAATAGTTAGCTCTCTGCTAGGTAATTCTTGGTGTATTAGATAGAATTCCTGTTTGCAGCGTAGTATGGATACAAAAATGATGCAGTAAATAATAATAGAATAAAATAACATAATACAGTAATTTTTATGTCACTTATGTATGGGGAATTCATTTGTTAATTGTTTTTGGTATTTAAATAATTGTATTTATAAGTTAGCAGGTATCCACATTCATATGCACATACACACACAGAGGCAATAATGGTTTGTGAAATTAAACAATAGTTTTTTTCTTAAAAGTTGAAGCTCAATTTCTTCTGCTTGAGGGGAGAAATTAAATGTCCTTACAAATGAGTTCATTAATTCGGTGCCATTTAATTTATATTTTAATGAGAAATAAATACTATAAAATTAGTCTAGGAAGCAAGCATAGAGATCAAATGTGAAAAAAGTAACAAAATAATTTCAAAGGTCAAAGACTTTGCACATTTCCCTTTGAAGAGAAGATGGATGCGGACAAGCAGCCAGGGAAGCTCCTCGCCCCACACCTCCCACACCAGCACCTCAGTCCCAGGAAGCTCCATCCCAAGGAGACAAAAGAAGCAGGGGAGAGCGTCCTGCACGGGGAGCCTATCCTTCCTTTAATCCTTGACAAATTCTTTCCTCAAGATTTCCTGTCATTCTACCTCTGGAGTCAGCCTCAGGCCCAGAAGGAGAAGGGGCTGCCATTTGCAATATCATTGCCTCTAACGCATGTAGTCGAGTGCCAGGATCCAGGATGAGACTCCTAAGGATGGCACAGGCCTATCTCCTGTCAAGACCATTGTTCTTATAACATTGGCCTGAAGAAGGGCAGTTCAGGAAGTTCTAGATAAAGTAATGGTTATAGTCAGAGCATATAGAAAAGGGACAGCGTTATTGCTGAATACACACGCAAAGGAGAACTAAGTTAATTAGTGACAGAAAAAGGAATCATGTTTGGAATTTTAATGAGCGCCTTGTTTGAGCACTTTCGGCCTTTGGCCAAACGAGGTGAATACAAAACTTAAGTGTTTTTAGAGATGAGTGTAGAAGGATTTAGGATTGAGGCAGAAGGGACTGAAAGCAAATGAAATGCATGTATTTCTAAGCGAGGCAGGCAGTCATCTTCCTTTTTGCTTCCATTCTCCTTCTTCCTTTATTTTGGGTCAGAACAACAAAGGCACCTCAGTTGCATCTGCTCTGCAGGTGCGACATAAGCTAAGAAGAGTCTGGAGCCAGCTCCTTTGATTGTTCCAGGAGACAGTGTAGAGATGTAAGTAGCTTAGGTCACGCTAAAGCAGTGAACAGTTCCTCTCCCCTCCATGTCCGTAGCTGATAGAACATATTTCTCCTCATTAGTGCAAGTCCACCAGGGTCTGAGTGACCCTCCCAGAAGCTTCCCTCATCCTCAGTGATCCAAGCGAGTTCACATTTTGGGGGCTTGTCAAGTGAACCCAGAAAGGAGCCTGAGGGCTTTGGTGAGAAATAAATGATAAGTTTATTCAAGGCTCATAGGGTTTGTAAACCAGACATACAACTAGGCGATACCCAGAGTTCCAAAGAAGAAAAAACAAAACTAAGAGTTCTTATAGTAATAAGCACATTCTTAAGAAGAACAGCCCTGGCTTGGTTTCTAGATAGGCCAGAGGCATTCATCAGTCAGACATCAGGTGGCCTAGAGGGGAGTGCCATGGGTCTGGTCTCCTCCGGGAGGTGGTCTGGGTAACAGATACCAGGGGGTCTGGATGTGTGAGTCCTTCTGGAGTAATAGGAGGGTTACCTGAAGTCTGATGTATAGCCAGGCATTGACATAGAACTGGAAAGTGCAAAAGTGTAAGTCCTCGGACTAGTTAAAACAAGCATTGTTTGCTCATGCCTCAACCTACTTGATGTTGGTAATTTAGCAGCTTAACAATAATAACTCTCTTTTACCTCTTTCCTCTATTCCTTGGGCTCCACCATCTCATACAAGACCAAGTAGGGATTTCTACCTAGAAATAACCTGTGTCACATGCTTATCTTTCCTAACGAATCACATATTCACACCTAATGTTGTGGAGGAGAAAAGGACAGCCTTCCATTACCTGGAGGGAGGGATGCGGGCTGGGGGTTAGGGAACAATTTTGCTCACAATAGGCATTCATTGGATACTGTCAGCAATTGCCCTATAAAGGTGATGACTGTTTCCCATGCAGGCATTTAAGTCATTTTGTTTGTAAAAGAACAGAATTGCCCGGACGTGGTGGCTTACAGGTCGAGCATTGACCTATGAACCAGGAGGTCTGGTTCGATTCCAGTCAAGGGCACATGCCCGTTTCAGGCTCGATCCCTCGATCCCCAATGCGGGGCCAGCAGCAGACAGCTGATCAATGATTCTCTCTTATCATTTTATCTCTCTCTCCTTCTCTGTTCCTCTCTGAAGTCAATAAAAAGTATATAAAAGAAAAGAAAAAGAACACAACCCCAAGATTCTTCATTCATTCTGTCAAACATAATAAAAAATGGAGCCACAGGGCATCAGATGGCTCATCAAAGACCACAGAGGAATTGAAATAGAGAAGTTCATTACTCACAGGACTTAAACCTGTGAGGAGGTCGAGGCAGAGGCCAAACCGTGGTGGGGAGAGCCTGGGGCACATGCCTGTCATAGGGTCTGGGGATGGAGAGTGTGGGGCTCCTGGCTAAAGCTGGGTTGGTCTATATAAACCTAAAGGAGCAGGGTTCTGGTAAGCTCTGTGGGGTCCAATCTAAGGGAAACACAAGGAAAAGGTGGGGAAGTCATATCAGGTTACACATTTACTGTGACTCTGCAGGCTGCTTCTGGAAGGACAAGCTGATGTTAGCTCTATGGCCCCCGCAGGCTTCTTGGTCAAACACAGTGGATGCTGAGCAGAGATACCTGAGAGTAGCTGAGCCCAACTCTCAACTGGTGCATTATTCTTCTCTTCCCCATTTGATTTCCTGATCATAACAGTTTGTTTTGCTTGGCAAACTATTTGCAAATCCCAGATTCATTGTAGGATTTCATATTTGTTTAGTCAACAACTCCGAAGCCTTTATTTGCCAATTAACATTTTTTATTCATGTGTTTTCTCCTTTAATCAGTATCAGCTTGTGAATTCTGATCATTGTAGTTATTTCCTGAGAAAATGAATATGATGCAGATATTGACTTTTGTTGAAGTGAACATAGTGATTTATTGACCTGGAAGATAAGGCCAATATTTGCCTTGACGGACAAGAAATCCAGATGTGCAATAAAATATGAAGTCAATATTTGTGTTCACAACTGTTTTGAATACCTGTCTGAAATCTCTGGAAACTACTCTAGATTTGAATTTCCTAATCCTTGAAAAGTGTGTAATTCTAAATAGACCTTGAAAAGTTCTCAAAAGTTTGAAATTAAGACCAAAACAAACCAGTGAAGACTTCAAAAATGAATGCATGAATTTTGTAGCTATCTCTTTTGTGACATTTTCTTTGACTTGTAAAAACTAAAAAATATGTGACTTATTAAAATGTGTAATTTGTTTATTAAAATGTACATTATATATAAAGTACATTTTAATAGCTCACAGGCATACATATTGTGCCTGGATCTCTAAAGGACATACATAGAATGTTACTTCTCCTCAATTCAAATGGCCATCTCTTGCCTCTTTAGATTTCTCAAGCATTTCTTTCCAGATGGATCACTGGCTTTTTAAGTACAGGGCTCATCTTGTTATTACACTGTTGTTTCGTTAGGCACAGCCATTGTATTAGTATAACCACATGATTGATTAGAGCATCCTCCCTTTATTCTGTTATATAGAAACTGCATAATATTGATTTCAGAGGCAAACTTTTTGAAAAGGACTTGCAACCATCACAGCAAAGTTAAGTATCTTCCACCAAATATCATTCTGGCAGCAGCTTGTCTACCTTCCAGATCACCTGGGCCAATCACTACAGATTTCAATGACTCTTTCTTTAATATACTTCACAATGAGTATCTGAGCCCAGGCATTTAACTTGGGCCTCTATCCTCTGTCATTAAAATAACCAAGATATATTTTAATCATATATATATATATATATATATATATATAATATATATATATATATATATATATATATATATATTGCTAGTATGCAAAGTGTCCTCTTGAGAGTTTGACTAGGAGACCGGGAGTTTGATTGCATGCTATGACATGTGCTGATCACCAGGGGGTGGTGTGGAATGAAGGGAGGCCCTGGCCAGCAGCTGGAAGGTCCCTATAGGCCCCGATCGCTGGCCTGGCCTAGGAACCCTACCTGTGCATGAATTTCATGTACTGGGCCTCTAGTAGAAAAATAAAAAGCAAGCAAACAAACCAAAAACAGTTCCAGAACTGGCAACTAGCATTAGTAACTAGGAAGGAAGCTCAAATTATGGGAACAGAAGACAAAGATAGGCCACAGACTATTACCATGAAGAGGTGTTGACGTTGCAAATGCTTTTGAAAAGTTTGCTGCTGTTAAATCCATAAGGACTAATATTTCTGTGAGAGCAGTGTACCTAGTTTAAATTTGTTGTGGAGGTCATTGAGATCATGGAGGCCCTGAATGTCATGGAGGTCATGGAGGCCATGCAGATATAGAAGTCATGGAGGTCATGCTGAGTGAAGCAGACACTGTTCCTCAGGTTGAGGTAGGTGGACATGCTGGCTCAGAAAAACCCACCCCAGCTAGCTTTCAGAAAAAGTATTTAGCTTAGCAACTGGCTCTCATTCTTACTACTGGCCATGGCAACTGCACCCATTGGCTCACAGATAGAGGTTCTAAAAAAAATCCAAAACAGAAAGTCATTTCTTTTTAAATCTGAATCTGATGGACCATAAACATGATTTGAAAGAACAATCTTGAAACCCCAAACTGGATGTACACTCATCACCCTGTACTTTCAGCAAACAGAAAAATTTCCATGCAAAAGAGATTAAAAAGCTGACATCAAAGTTAAAGTTGTGAGTTATCATAGCACTATTATATACGTATTGGAGGGAACTTAAATCATATCATGTTTATATTATAAATGTGATTGAAAAAGATATGATATTTCATTCCTATGAAATGAAAACAATCTGATATCAGAAAACAATTGCTTTTAGATGGGAGAAACACATTTTTGGAATGAAAACCATACCACTATTGCCCCTGCTCTGGATTCTGTAATTGGTATTTGTATTCTATAATGTGTTTTTATTGAGAGATTCAACAAAAACAAGTAGCTTAGGGTTGTTAAAGGTAACAAGGATGAGCAAAAATTCCAGTTAGTAGAATGAATGGGAAATTCCAGTGGCAATATGACCTTCAGATAAAGTGGCATTCAAGGGCAAAGGCATTAAATGAAAGAAAGACTGCAATGGTGATCAGCCCAGATGTCATAATCCCATTATTATAAACACTCAACGGCTCAATTCCTTTGTCCCTTTTCTTTCTATGTTACTTGATTTAACTTCACTCCTAGTTAAATCCAATTATCTCTTTATTCCAGGCCTGGAACTTGTTGCCTATGTAGAATATGGCTAGAGGAAACCCACCTAATAATTCTGCCTACTCGCATGTTAAATTAATGCCCACAGACTTCAAGGAGCCCAGATGCTGCCCGGGAATAACCTAATTGGCTCCAGCTTCTGCCTGTCATATTCTTCTGAAGAACTATTTCACGTTTTTCCTTGCTTCCTTATAATTTCTTCTCTGCCTCTTCCTCACCCTCTGCTGATGCCCTTGCTTCTTGTTCTGCTGTGAACACAGAATCAGTTAAAGGAAAACATCTGCTTGAACCAGACTGGTGACTATTCTGTCTGATTCCATGTCTCTATTCTGCCTGCCTTCCTGCCTTGGTGGATGTATAACCCATGGTCCTGTGGCAGGCAATCTCACCACTAAACTTCTCTGCAAGTCTAGAGCTTAAAGAAGAGGGCCAGTGGAGAAATAGACATTGAGGAGTGTTAGCATGTAGATGGTATTTGAAGTTAAAATATTAGGCCTGCTGGCGTAGCTCAGTGGTTGAGCACTGACCTATGAATCAGGAGGTCACGTTTTGGTTCTGGTCAAGGGTACAAGCCTGGGTTGTGGGTTCCATCCCCAGTGTGGGGTGCGCAGCAGGCAGCCAATCAATAATTCTCTCTCATCATTAACATCTTTCTCCTTCTCTTTCCCTCTCCCTTCCTCTCTGAAGTCAATAAAAATATTTTTTAAAAATAGTAGGGATATAATGGTAGTTAACAGGTACATAAGGATTTTAATAGGCCAAACATTTTCCTAAAGGGATACTGTGTAGAGAGAATCAAATGAATCAGAGAAAGAAACTGGACTGACATTTAGAGGTAGAGGAATAGAAACAAGAAGATTAAGGGTTTGTCTGATGGGACAGGAAGGCAGCCAGGATAATGTACCACTCAAACCAAAGGCAGAAGGTGTTTAAAGAAAAAAAAAGGGGTAAACTGTGTCAAATGATTCTGAAAGGTTGAAGAGAAGATAACAGTGTTCATCGGATTGAGCAACATGGGAATTAAAACTTTCTTAGGCTTCTGTTTCCCCATCCCTGCAACCCCTATACTGACCCAGAGGATCTCAGCATCTCAGATCAAGAGCAAAAGCAACCATGTTCCACTCTTTACTATCACTATTTTAAGGCTATTCCCCTCCCCCCAAAAATCACTTTTATCATTTCAGACATTATAAGTCTCTCATTTTAATGCAAGGTAAGGTTTTTAAATTAATAAATATCACCAAAATGTAGGTTTATTTTACCTACCCACTTTACCTACTATGCCAAGAGGACACATCTCCCATCACAGATGGACAAGCACACCAGTTTTCTTGCACTTCATTTCCATGAACTTCACAGATCTGTATTTTTATAAATCGAAGGTGAGACCCTACACCAGTAAAAATATGACTACTTTCCTCTTGATGGCCATACTCGCTTCGTTGTGGTGTTTTGGAGGTAAACCCACAGCACGTGTGAGCTGTGCCTGCGCTATTCCCTTTCCTAACCAATCTTGCCTGTTTCTTCTGTCCCCAGTGCCCATCTATCTCTGCCCCTACCCAAATCTCTCAGTCTCTAGGCAAAACCATTCTCCATCATGTTGTTTACATTTTTCTACAGCAATGATTTTTAAATGATAGTTTGAGGTCTCTAAGTGGGCTATGAAATTTATGTAGCCTGTTCTGCCTTATTTAAAAATAGAAATGACTAGAACAATAGGAAATAATAGGGTAGAAAAAAAATACACTGTAATGAAGATGAGATTGCTTCACGCAACTGCTGTTTCAGGTTGTCAGCATTGCTGTGCCTTTGTGTATGTGGGTGGGTGAGTCCATTTGTGTATAAAGATAGGTGTGTTGTGCATGAAGACAGGAGGTGTGTTATGCCTATATGATCAGGACATAATGTATTTACTGTGGATCACCTTAAGCATTTTAAAAACGACTTCTCTAGTGTTCATAACTCTTCTTATTTAATTTCCTATTGGCCTCTTTTTATCAAGTTCACTTTAATAGTTTACTGAATATTGAATTGTTATTTAAGTATTTATGTGTATATATTCCTGGAAAATACTTATCTGTCCATTTATTTCTCACCAAAAATATGTATGTATTGCCTGTTATGAGTCACTTTCTGCTGTTCTCTGGATTTATAATGTTTGATAGACCCTTCCTCATGAAGCTCATATAGGGAAATATATTAATAAATCCTTTAGACAAAGAAATATTGACAAAACATAGTGAAATTAAATTAAGAAAAAGCATAGAGCATATAAGAGTTGGAACTAAGTTGGCCTTACTTGAAAAAGTGATATTGCAACTGACATCTGAAAAATAATTACAACTTAAGTGGCAAAAGAAGTGAGCTGAGCCCGAGTATTTGGAGGAGCACTTAAGGCCTCGAGGTCGAGAGGATCAGGGCTCATTAGAGGAAGGAAGGAAGGGCCCTGTGGCTGGAGCAATGAGTGAGGAAGAGACTGAAGGTGAGAATGAAGAAGCCGATAGGGAGAAAAGCATTCACCATAATGTCCTTATAGGTTGTGCAGCATTTTCCTTTATCCTAAAAGCAATGTGAAACCTCTAAAGCATTTTAATCTGGGGAATAACAAAACCAATTTTGTATTCCCCAAAACACTTACTTTGTAGCGAATGGATTAGAGAAGAGCAAGCATAGTTAATGGAGACCCAAGGGCGGAAGGCCGATGCCCTCACCTGGGCTGGAGGTGACTATGAACTGGAGGAGAGTCGTTGATAGTGGAGGTGGAGACACTGATAATTGGAAGGATATTCAGGAAGTAAAACTGATATTGTTTGGTGGTTCATTGTAATGGAAAGTGAATGAGAGGGATGTGTCAAAAAATGACTTTCTAATTTTTGGCCTGAAAAAATGGCAGGCTAATTTAGAAGAAACAAATACGAGTACAACTTCGTATATGTGGAGTATGAGATTGATTTGAGGCATTCGAGTGTTGATGGAGTTCGACAGATGGCTTTGGTACTCATGAAATAGTTCCACGCTGGGGGTAAACTTAGTGGATTAGAACAACCAACCAACCAACCAAACTAAACCAAACCAAACAGTAGAGGAGACCAAGATCAAGCTTTGAAAAAATTTAAACTTTCAAAGGACGAGTTTAAGAATGTGGGTAGGTAAAATAAATTGAGAGTGGATAAAAAAGAGCAGAAATGTTTTCCATTGTATTTAGCAAACCAAAGGTTTTTGGTCGATGTACAGTGATTTATTTTGATAACATAGTGACAGGGAAGGTATTGAATAAGTTGGAAGAGTAAATAGAATATGAAAAGTAGAAACTGTAAATATGAATAATTATTTGGGAAAGTCAATGATGTTTCTGTTGAGATGTAGGGAGAATGCACATATTACAAATGCTCAAGAAATATTTGTTGAATGAACAGGCATATTTTTACACAATTTCTTTTTCAAATGATTAATATAATGTTAGAAAAAGGAGTTGACCATGAATTTTGCAAGTTGTTAGGACTTCCATTTAATCTTCCCTAAACCATCCTGTAATGTAGGTGGTATTGTCCTAATTTTTTATATGAAAAATCTAAGATTCAGAGAAGTTAGCAGTTGTCCAAGTTCACACAATAAGAAGTGGCAGAGCAGGGATATAAGCCAGTGTCTCTTTCAGAGTCTATTCTCTCCTATAAAATGGCAACTTTTTTGACCACAAAAGTCTATTTTTTCATAGCTAAAGGGGCACTAGGAATATGCTGCATGGGCCTAACTTTCTCTGCCCCAATAAACTCTGTGTGGAGGTTCATGTAGGTCAGAGATGCTCAACCACAGCTGAGCATTTATTCACCTGGAATGCTTTTCAAAAAGATGAATGACTAAAGCTCACCTCAGTGATGCCTGAGAGTACCAGGCAATCAATATTTTTGAAAAAGAGTTTTAGGTTATTCTAATGAGCCATCAGAATTAAGAAAAATTGCTTTAGATTGTCACCAAATTACTAATTAATAAAAACCCACAGGCATAAGTTATAAACAAGTTTATTCCTATGACATCGTCTTAGTTTTGACTCTAAGTATATTTCTTCAAGAAGTAGTGGATACACACAGCTGGATACACACAGCTGAGCACATTTGCCAGTGACTGCTGAGAATCAGAATGAGACTAAGGACCTCATACATCTTGGTTTCTCTTCTATGGATCAGCTCAATATGGCCGAGGCATGCCTTCTGGGCCTTTTTGTCCGGTGCATATTCAAGACCTGCTGGGAGAGCTCAGCCAGCATAGCTCAGTGGCTGAGCATCGACCTATGAACCAGATCATGGTTCAATTTCCAGTTGGAGCACATGCTTAAGTTGCTGATTTGATCCCCAGTAGGGGGCATGCAGGAGGCAGCCAATCAATGATTCTCTCTCATCATTGATGTTTCTATCTCTCCCTCTCCCTTCCTCTCTGAAATCAATAAAAATATTTTTTAAAAAAATTTCTGAGTCATGTAGGGAAATCCTCCATCCCTAGTGTGGGGCATTCAGGAGGCAGCCAATCAGTGATTCTCTCTTATCATTGATATTTTAATCTCTCTCTCCCTTTCTCTTTCTCTCTGGATAAAAAAAAAATCTACTATATATATAAAAGCCTAATATGCAAAGTGTCCCCTCAGGAATTTGACCAGGAGATCAGGAGTTCAATCACTCACTATGATGTGCACTGACCACCAGGGGGCAGTGTGCAATGAAGGAAAGCCTCCACTGGCAGCCGACAGCCAGAGAAGGAAGGCCCTGGCCAGCAGCTGCTAGCTGTTAGGGACCCTACCTGTGCATGAATTTCATGCACTGGGCCTCTAGTCTATAATAATAAAAAAGTAATATGCTAATTAGACTAGAAAACTGAATGAACTTCCTTCTGGATGAACTTCCAGATATCCTTCCGGACAAAGCAGGGCCTGTGAGGGCTGAGGCCCTTGCATGATTTTCGTGCACCAGGCCTCTAGTCTAAACTAATAAAAGCGAAATATTAAAATTAACCGTTTCTCCGAGACAGGGTAAGCCACGCCCACCAGCCAATCAGAGCGGCTGTATGCAAATTAGCCCAGCCAACATGGCGGCCGCCACTCACGGACCTGAGTAAACAGCCCTTTCCATTGCGGCAGCAGCGAAAGTGAAGCTGCGCCCC
>PVJC01009567.1:0-45634 GCA_004026665.1 Murina feae | reverse complement strand
CAGGCAAAGATTTTTGTTAAATCAGTTCACTCCTGCATCTCCTGTGCTGATAGATTATAGGCTCTCAATAAATATTAGCAAATGACTTAATCGATAAATAAAAAAGCAAATACAAGTATAATTAAGCTTAAGTGTGTTCCAAGTTTTAAGTTATCATGTATTTCTGTAAAATCACTAGTAATAATAATCAAATGTATAGTAATTAACATATATCTAGCTCTGTAGAATTAATACATTAATAAGCTAATAAACTCTAAATTGAATAAAATTTAAACAATATTAAATAATATATGAAAGAATAGTTACATAATCTTATTTTTTGCCAATGTAATTAAAGAGCTCCAGATTGTATAAATAAAGCATTTTATATGACTAGACATTTATCATTATAACAATAAAAAATAAATATATTAAAGACATAAATAAAATCTGAAGTCCAATGTTAGGCAATGTTAGACTTCAAAAATTATAATGCTCATTACAGTTTAAGGATAAGGAGTGTCTCAAATTTTAAAATCAGATTTATTGTAGCATAATTAATTTTGAAAATTGCACCCGGCTAAAGTGGACAGTTTAATGTTTGGTCATATGTATGAATCTGCTAAACAATCACTAAATAAAAATTTTGTTATGCCCTTTGTAAAAGTCCCTTCCTCTCAGCTATCACGATGGACCACTTACTGTCCCCAAGATGATGCTATAGATTAGATTGCATTAAATAAAATAATTTGAGGAGAATTGACCACTTCCCAATATTGAGTCTTCCAACACATGGCATGGCATATTTCCTCTTTAGGTTTTCTTTAATTTCTCTCAGCAAAATTTTATAATGAGAGTGAACAGTTCTTTCACATCTTTTGCAAGATTATAGCTATTTCATATTATTAATGCAAGAGCATTAATAATATATGTTTTTGTATTTTCAATTTCAAATTATTTGTTGCTAGTACATAAAAACAAAATTTTTCTGTATATATTTTAAATCTTACAGTGTTGCTGAATTCATTCATTTATGGCTTTTAGTAACTTTTTAGTAAATTCTATTAGCTTCCTTATATAGATGAATTGTCATCTGTGAACAAAGGCAGTTTAATTTCTTTCATTCCGTTCTGCATGCCTTTTGTCTTTTATTTGCCCTGTCCAATTAGCCAGAATCTCCAGTATAGCATTGAATAGAGGTGGTGTGAGCTGACTTGCTTTTTTCCTGATTGTAGGGAGAATATAACTCAGACTTTCATCCCTAATATGATATTAGTTGTAGGTTTTTCATAGGACTTTTTGTCAGTTAAGCAAGTTTGCTTCTATTTCTATGTTGCTGAGATTTTATTTTATTTGTTAGATGACTATCCTATCCCCTTTACATTTCTAAGTTAGGGGATAATTAGTATTTCCTTTGTAAAAGGTTTATAAATTTCATAAATGAAGACATTCATTTGGATGAATTTGGATTGGATTTTCCTTTTTGAGATTTTTAACTATAAATCCAATATTTTTAATAGAAAAATGCTACGTGTGCTATCTGTTATCTATATCATCTTAAGTGAACTTTGGTCTTTCAAAGACTTAGTTTACTTTATTTAAGTTGTTTAACTTTTTGGTGTAAAGTTGTTCATAATAATTCCTTATTTTACTTTTAACATCTGCAAAGTCTCTAATGAAATTACTTCTCTTGTTCCAGGTATTAGTAATTCATGTCTTCTCCTTTGTTCATTACTTTTTAGTTCTTATTTATATTTGGTGTGCATTTTGGATAGTTTTCATTGCTTTGTCTTCAAGTTTATTCATCTTTTTTTTTCTGCAGTCTCTAATCTATTATGATCATATTTGGTGTATTTTGTATCTCATATATTGTAATTTTCATTTTTAGAAATTCAATTTGGGTCTTTCCCCCAGGTTTACTTAAGTATTTCATTAAATGGAATACAGTTTATAAATACTATTTTAATATCTTTGGCAGTTAATTCTAACATCTGTATCCATTCTGGATGTTTCAATTAATTTATTTTTTTCTTCCTGATATTTTATCATATTTCATTTTTCTTACCTGGTAATTTCAGATTGATTACTAAACATTGTAAATTTTACCTAATAAAGTGCTGATATTTTTATTGCTGTAAATATTCATTAACCTTATTCTAGAATGCTATTAAGTTATTTGAATACTGTTCGATTCTGTCATCTCTTCTTTTTTTTTAATTTTATTAGGCAAGATCAGAGAGTTTTTAAATATAAGGCTAGTTATTTCTCATCAGTGACACCAGAACCTTGAATACCCTTCCCAATAGCACGTGAATTAAGTTTTCTAGTGCAGTTGGTTGGCCTCCACTCTGGTTCCCTGTGAATAATGTGGACTGACCCCTCTAGCCTCTTCTGCTGGTTTACTCTTGGACTCAGGTACTTTCCATTCACGCAGGTGCTGAATAGGACTCTACTGAATACTCAAAAGGGATCATCTTTAGATCCTTAGAGTTTTCTGTGTTTACAATTCTTCATCACTTTTCCTGGGAGCTCTAGCCACCTCAGTGTCCCTGGCCTCTCACCAATGTCTCCACACCTCAGCAAGCTTTCCGGGCTCTGTGTGGAGTATTCCTCTCTGTGTCTTGGCTTCACAGACTTTACCTCATTGGTTTCCACCAGTCGGGGATCACACTCCTTAGTTGCCAGAAGTCCAGCATTTTGAAACTGTTGGAATTTTTTGTGTGTTTTTTTAAATTATATTTTCCAACATTTAAAAATATTTTTCCGGATAGGAGGAACACAAGTATTCCCATTAGTTTCATCTTGGTTTGAAACAGAGGTCCCTACAAATAGATTCTTAACATTACAAATAATCCTGTAGAAAAATGAAAAGGCTTTTCAGAAATACAGAGATCCAAATGGCTAATAAAAAAGGTATTCATCACAAGGTACAATTTTTTACCTATGTAGATGGAAAATACAAAACATGACGACTTTCTATTGTTAGCAAGTTAGTGGGAAATAAGCACTTTAATATACTGTTGATAATAGTGTAAAAAATTCAAATCATTTTGGAAAGACTGACAAAGTATATTATATTAAAAAAACACACACATCATTTGACACAATAATTCCTTTTCCGATAATCTAACCTCAGGATTAAAAGAAACCATATAATAGATTGATAATCATATTATTGTAGTCAACTCTTGAACACCCATGAATGGAAGAATGGTCACTTGTATTAGTAAACTACACATATGCGGTGGAAAACTAGCTACTAGAGAGGGAGTTCTGTCTCGTTGACCTTCACAAGGAATGGCCATGGTATATTGTTGAGTTACACGAGAAACTTGCCAAGCAACCTAAATAATATGATCATTTTTTAAAAATAAAATATAATGAAAAAGTGAGAGGATAAACATCATATGATAGTTTTAACCTACAAAAGTTATTTTGGAGAGGTATCATGGAAAGATTCTTAATTTTTTATTATTTATCTTTGCATCACATTACTTGTTATACTAAGCAAGTATCACCTCAAAATTAAAAATAAAACTTAATAACAAGTTAAAAATCTCAGGAATGTTGGCAACTAGTGTGCAATGAAATTTGTTAATACACGTGTATCCATGTACATATTGACAGAAAATCAGTGAAGAAGGCCTCTCTGATATGTAAGTAATGAAACTTGAAAATTTTAATAGAATTTATTGTTTATCTGGAATTGCAAGTGAAGTTAGCATTTGAATAAAATAAAAACAATTGCTAGTAGGAACTATTTAACATTTATTATTAAAATAATAGGACTATTTAAAAATATTTTAACAAATTCTGTAGCTTTAACTTGTGTTGCTCATTATGCAAGGATATTACCATACAATTAAAAATGAGACTACTGATTTGACCTAATGAACTGATACTTTACATTTTTCTTTTTTATACATCTCTCCTAAATGAATTGAATTTAAAACATTTGTCTTGACTATGCTGTGGGGGAAAAAAGAAGGAGTTCTTACCGTTTGCAACAGCATGGATGGAGCTGGAGAGCATTATGCTAAGTGAAATAAGCCAGTCAGAGAAAGATAAATATCACATGATCTCACTCATTTGTAGAATATAATGAACAACATAATCTGATGAACAAAAACATCCAGAAACAGAGAAGCATCGATCAGACCGTCAAACCTCAGAGGGAAGGTAGGGAAGGGTAGGGGTAAGGGGGAGAGATCAAGCAAAGGACTTGTTTGCAAGCATATAAGCCTAACCAATAGACATAGACACCAGGGTGGTGAGGGCATGAGTGGGGGTAATGGGGGGTAATGTGGGGATAAGGAAACATATGTAATAACTTAATCAATAAAGAAAAAGACATTTGTCTTGAGTGTTTCTTTTCATTTCAACTTCTCTTTTCCATTTTGGTTTTCATTTTTATTTTTAAAAATTCTGATTTTGAAATGGGTAATGCCTCCTCCCCATAAGTATTCTGGCTTTTGGTGACTTTTTATTAATGTTTGATTTTATGAACTGATTTACACAGAGCTTCTATTTCATCATAGGTATTTCACTGTACACTCCACCTGCATTTCTACAAAACCTTCTTTTAAAACTAAATACTTTTGTTTTATTCGTTTTCCATAGACCTTCACTTCGTACCAGTGATACTATGATCACTAATTCTAAAGATGCAGTGGCTGCACACTCTTTTAGGATGTATCCTTTCTATATACTCAGTCAAGATAGCTTCAGACTTGACTGTTGGGTAAATGTACAGTACAAAGAAGCAGCCCTTAACTGATTCATGGCTGTGAATCTTCCTGAATTCATCAATCAGGATTTGCCTGTAACACATTTTCACCCAAGGCCTTAACCTTTCAAGGATGAATAGCCAAAAACAAATTTCTCATATTTTATCATTTGCCACTTTAGAAAAGTGTGGGGTAAAATGTATTCACATACACGTAACACTTCAGGATTACTGTTTTTAGCTAAAATTCTTCAAAGTACTGAAATAAAGTGGATACAACAGACCTGCCTTATAATTTCAAATAGGTGGTGTATCAGAGTAGGAAATCCCGTAACCTGCATGGGGAAAATAATGGCTAACATTTCTCTTGTGCTCAGTATGTGCTAGATACTATCTTAGCAACTTACATGTATTTATTAATCCTCCCCAAAATTCTACTATTTTGTTTATTACTATTATTAATCCCATTTTATAGGTAAGAAAATGTAAGCTCCCAAAGGCCTAGTGTTCTATTTTAAGCCACACAAATAAATGTCAGTGTCTGAATCTGACTCGGGCAATTGGACCACACTTTCACATTCATAATTGCTACATGATATCCTCTTTCCAGAGTCTATTACAGTTACACATTAATACAACACATTAGTACACTGAACATTTTGCTCACAGTTTTAAGCTTAACTCTTCTGAAAATTGTTGTGGCACCATTTTTTTTTTTATCACACTACCATTGTACAGTAATGCTTGCAACCATGGTTTTATGCTTTTAAAGCTCTTGGGGTCCTATATTATCTTTTTAAGTAGAAATTGATTTTTGTTTCAACTCAAAACACATAAAAATAGATTTTCTCACACCACTCTTTGAATTCTAAAAGGCAATGAAAGGCACAGCGATATTTCATGCCCATGTCCCTCTGAAAGACCCCGTGATAGTCCCCCCCCCCTCCCATGGAGAATGCCACGCTTTTAGTTCCCACAGAGAGAGGGCAGGTCTTCGTACTTCTTAAGTAGGTCAGTGGTTTTCAAAGTGTGGAAAGGTGTGATGGTTCAGTGGTTATTCACTTTAAGTTTGAAGTCACAGTGAACATGGCCAGAAATAATTCAGAATGAAGGTAGTGGTCAAGATTATACTTTCTGGAAGGGAGACTCTAACCGAAAGATTATGTTGTGGCCATGTTTCTACAAATAAAAGTTATGCAAAAAAAAAAAAAAAAAAAGAGCCAATATGTAAGAGCTTAAAAATAGTCTCATGAGCTAGCTGGTTTCTATGAATTATTTTGACGTAACAATGTCATCTAATCACAGTGTGAGTTGAGATCGCTTCAAACTTTGTACAGTTGATTTCCACCATGTCAGCAAATGACCATGTTGTCCCTGGTTCCCCTTTTGTTGTGATGTGAGCTGCTGAACCTCACTGCTCTGTGCCACGAATCTCCGTTGCTCTTGGTAATTCTTTCCTGACTCCTTTACATGTCTTTTGCATCTGTTGACATTTTTGCACAGTCACATATTTCATATAAACCTCAGGCTGCTGTGTGTTTTGCTTTTCCACCTACCTTGGCCCTGCCCCCGGTTTTCATTTTCTTTCTAATCTTATGCAAACACACATGCATGCCAATGTACATATGTTAAACGAATGTTACTTCACAGTATAGTTCGAGTTGTTTTCAAATCTTTAGACATGGAGTCAGGTTTTATTAATTTGTTTTATTTATTTACTTCTTTATATTTTTAGGGATAAGGAAATAGTAAAGGAAAGGAAGGTGACTTGTAATGTCAGAGAGACAGAATCTAAACTAGAGGTCAGTATTCTTGTTCCCAGGCCTAAGAAACAGCCTATCCAGTTTCTTCATTTATTTGCACCACTTGCTTATTTCCCTGGGCTAATTCATGACTCAGAAACTAACATGCACACATTTTACACACATGTCAAACATGTGCTCAAACCATCAACAGCAACAGCAGCAATAATACCAATTTAGCTACAAGGCAATGAGGTATTCTTTCATTCCCTTTTCCATTTCCCAAAAGAACACAATGATTAGGAAGAACAGCCCCCACACAGCCCATTATAATGTGTGTAGAGTAAGGGACTTGGAGCTCTGATCCAGGACCTATGCTCTTGATTTCAGCATGCTTACTTTCAGAATAGCGTTAGGCTAACAAGGTCTTAGAACAAGAGGAAAATAAAATAGGAATAATATAACTGAGTCAAGATGAGAAATGTAAGGCATTTAAAACGTTTTCTACCACTAATCCCTGCTTGTGATTTGTCTCACATTCATCATTTAACCTCTGAGTCTGTAAATGAGGGTAATAATCCTTCACCATTCTCTGAGTTGCCATAAAGATGAATTCATGTTGCACACAGGGCTCTGTGCAGATCTGAAGTGTGTATGCAGGGGGAATTGAGCAGCCTTCTACCTCTGATTAGAGGCAAAGTCCTTTTTTACCACCATGCTTTCTTTAAGCTTGCAGAGATTGTTTAAACTTGGCAAAAATGCTCTATATTTTGTGGCATCGTACATCAAAATTGTATCCTAACGGAGCTTTTTAATACACTTTATTGTTTAGGGAAGTTTTCTGTTCACAACCAAATTGAGAGGAAGGTAAAGAGATTTCCCATATATCTCTGCCCTCACATATGCATATCTTCCCCCATTTTCAACATTCTTCATCAAAGTGGTACATTTGTTATAATTGATGAACCTACACAGACACGTCATTATCACCCAAAGTCCATTGCTTACATTAGGGTTCACTTTTGGTGTTGTATCTTCAATGGGTTTTGACAAATCAATGTATTATGATATGTTTCTCTATCAATGTATTATGATATGTTTCTCTATCAATGTATTATGATATGTGTTTCTCTAGACTGAATATTAATGTTCCCCTTAAATTCACATGTTGAAATCCTAATCCTCAAGGTGATGGTACTAGCAGGTGGGGCCTTGGGAGTGATTATTTCATGAAGTTGGAGCCATCCTAGATGGGTTAGTGTCCTTAGGAAAGAGACCTCAGGGAGATCCTTTAATCCTTTTGCCATGTGAAGACACAGAGAAAAAGAAGTCCATTCATGAACCAGAAAGTATGTTCTTGCCAAACACCAAATTTGCCACCCCCTTGACCTTGGACTTCCTAACATCCAGAACTGGGAGAAATAAATGTCTGTTGTCTATAAGCCACTCAGTCTATGTTATTCTGTCATTGAATCTTGAATGGACTAATGCATGTATCCACCATTATTGTATTATACAGGTTAATTTCACTGCCCTGAAATCGTCTGTGTTCCACATAGTTATACATCCTTCTACCTTAACCCCCAGCAACCATTGGTCCTTTTACTTTGTTCTAATGTTGACTTTTGCAGACTGTCATACAGTTGGAATCAAATAATAGGTAGCCTTTTCAGTTTGGCTACTTTCAAATGTACTTAAGGTTCTTCCATGTCTTTCCATGGCTTGAAAGCTCATTTACTTTTAGTGCCTGGATGTAACACAGTTTTGTTTAATATTTTAATATCTATTCACCCACTGAAGGACCTCTCGATTGCCTTCAAGTTTTGGTAACTAGAAGTAAAGCTGCTATAAACATTCACGTAAAGATTTTTGTGTGGACATAAACTTTCAGCTCCATTGTGTAGGTACCAAGGAGCACAATTGCTGGCTTGTATGGTAAGAGTATATTTTGTTTTGTAAGAAACCACCAGACTATCTTCCAGAGTGGCTGTGCCATGTTGCACTCCCACCAGCGAAGGCTGAGCGTTCCTGTTGCTTTACATCCTTCCCATCATTTATCATTGTCATTGTTGTCAATTTTTGTCATTCGATTAGGTGTGTAGGTGGAACTTGTTGTTTTAATTTATAGTGGACTAGTGGCATATGATTTTGAGCACTTTCTCAAATGCTTATCTGAAATCTCTATATACTTTTTGGTGAAGTATCTGTTCAGATCTTTTGTCTATTTTTTAAATTGAGTTGTTCATTTTCTTATTGTTGAGTTTTAAATTTTCATTGTATATTTTAGATAACAGTCCTTTATCAGATGTGCCAGTTTGTGGCTTATGTTCTCATTCTCTTGAAATCCTGATTGTTTTTTTTTTAAATTTGTCCTCCATTATTTTTCAGATTAATTTTTAGTTTTCAAGTCAGTATTGCATTGATAGTTATTAATAATTAATATGAGCATTTATCTGTAATGCTTAGTTAAGTGGGACTTGACAATTCATCTAATATTGGTTTATATTATATTCCATAATTATATTCTAAATATACTATAATTATATTCTAAATAGGGAAAAAAACAGAAGTTTATGCATCTAGAAAATTTAGGTGGAAGCCCAAAGCTCTAGTTGTGTTGCAAAAAATTTAGAGAAATAGCAAGAGTAATTTGGTAAGAGTTGGATTCTCAGCCTTCACATGCACATTATTGCCTGTATAAATATCATTAAATAAGGTAGTACAATATAGGTCTTTAAGCCAACAAGATTTTACAAATATCTTTTTTTAATCCTTACCTGAGGATATATTTTTTATTACTATTGATTTTAGAGAGAGAGGAAAGGGAGGGGAGAGAGAAACATCAATGTGAGTGACACACATTGATTGGCTGCCTCCCGCACATGCTCCCAGCAGTTGCTAGAAACAGCAACCTAGGTATGTACCCTGACCAGGAATCGAACCCACAACCTTTTGGTATATGGGGCGATGTTCCAACCAGCGGAGCCAATTGCCAGGGCTACAAAAATCTTTTTAGCTTTTCAGAACAAGGCGATTACTCAAACTAAGTTCTGTGCCGCAAAATGGCTACTTGCAAAGTCAGCATCGAGTGAATTAAGTTTAGAACTAAGTGAGTTTAGAAACCTGGCAGAATGTTTTTTGTCATTCTAAAAGCAATATCTGGGTATGTATTTTTAATCTATAAATTATCTGGAGGGTGATAGAGGAAAGAGAACCATAGATCTGCTTTGTACTTACTGATGCTTTGGAAGCAATATCCGTAATGGTGCAGAAAACAGCCAATTAATGGCTTTTGTGGTTTTCTAAATGCCTGAGTAAAATTGAGGTATTTAATAACCACAAAAGTCCTTTACTGCCACTATAGTCCTAAAACTCCAATCACAATTCATATTCTATACCAGCATAAAGCTGGCCCCCAAAAAACCAAAGCATAAATCTCTTTTCAAAACATCCCCTTTTTCCTCAAGAGTGTTACTATACTATTTTTAAAGCTGTATTTTAAATTTATTTCTGTTTATCTCAGTGACTTGGCAGCAGATAAATATATTAAATGAGATGGCTTGCAAAGGCAAGTGTTGACCATGTGTTTTATGAAGAAATTGCTCTGTAAAAAGACAAGGAGACAGCACATTTCTATTTCACTGTATTTTGATTCTACTACAGGGAAGTAAAAACCCAGTGGCCTGCCCTCCTGTTGATATACAAAGCAGAGAAACTCTGGTAGAGATACCTTGGGATTATTTGGTTGTATCAGATATGAAAACGAGGCCAGGATTGAGTTGTTTAAAGAGATAAAAATTAGTTAACAGTAACACGTGAATTCTGCCCTTATTCCCACCTGCATTGTTTCATGTCCGGATTTCTAGAAAAGTCTTCTACAATAATTCACTCTTTGAAGAACTGAGTGGCACCCTTTAACTCCAACCCCTCATCCACATTCCTGAGGGAACCTCCCAAAGTCTGTCCACGGTGATGGCAGCCTTGAGTACTGATCTTCTTGAGAACACAGGCCCCAGGCTCCCAGCCTATGTTCCATCCACAGGCTCTTTAGTGTCCACCTCAGACATGATGCTTTAGGAATATTGGATTAGCAGCTACTCCCCACCCTACCACTTTCTCGCATGGCCTCATAACTTTATGTATGGAAATATGCCTGATTTTTTTTTAACTCTAACAACTTTTTTTTTATCTCTTTTTAATCCCTGCATGCCTCCTGTGAACTTACTTAGTATTTTTCCTTTTATGATTAAAATCTATGACTTTCCTCTCTTTTTTTTTTTTTTTTTAAGCAGGGTTCTTAAAGATTTGCACATCTACCCAGAATATAGACTACCCACACAGGAGAGAATCATACCACACTTAAAAATTCCCAATTCAAAATGGCTCCTGTCAACAGGCAATATTTGATCTCCATTTTTAAAATATATTTTATTGATTTTTTTACAGAGAGGAAGGGAGAGGGATAGAGAGTTAGAAACATCGATGATGAGAGAGAAACATCGATCAGCTGCCTCCTGCACACCCTCAACTGGAGATGTGCTCGCAACCAAGGTACATGCCCTTGACCGGAATCGAACCTGGGACCTTATTTCAGTCTGCAGGCCTTTGCTCTATCCACGGAGCCAGACTGGTCAGGGCTTGATCTCCTTTTTAAGAATAGAGAGAAAAAGAGGAAAATTCAGTTACTATCTTGCTCTGCTCCTTTTTTTTTTTTTTTTTTACACTTTATTACTGTCTGAAATGAGGTTTCTTCTTTGTTTGTTTGTTTGTATTTTATCTGTTTCCACACATTAGAATATAAGCTCAATGAGGGCTCTCCTATTTACTGTATCCTCAGTACCTGGAACAAATATATAAACAAATTAGCATATTTGTTATATGAAACCTATATAATATTACTATATTTATTAATAATAGTTTTTTTTCACTGAAAGAAGCAATAAAAGAATCCCAAATGCCTTCTCCTCAGTTCTTGTTCCCATTATGTTTGTACAGGTTCAATAGAAACCCTGCTTTCTGTCCCTATCACTAAAGGGTATGAGCCTGTATAGTGGGTACAATAGACTTTAAAACAAAATAGGAATCCCCCCTTCAAACAAAGGACATGAGTGTTGCAGACGATATCCAGATCTTTCTTGATCCTAAATTTCATAGAAAATAAAGGAAAACTGAAGCTCTTTTGGCTGATCTCCACCTCTTGAGAACCTCTAATTTCTCATTGGGGTGAAAATAAATCAGAATATAACCTTCCTCACACAGCATAGGACTAATGGCATAACAATTAATTCTCCCAATCAGATTTTGAAGAATAAATTTTAAAAATTAGTCTGGAAGGGAGTTGGGGAAGATTGTGACCTGAATCCCTAATTTTTCAAATTTCTTTCTTGATTAAGGTATTACATATGTGTAATACCCCATTGCCCTCCACTCATGCCCTCATCCCCCTGATGTCTGAGTCCATTGGTTGGGCTTATATGCCTGCATACAAGTCCTTTGGTTGGTCTCCCCCCCTTACCCCAACCCTCCCCTACCTTCCCTCTGAGGTTTGAAGGTCTGATAGATGCTTTTTGAATACTAATTCTTGATACCACTTTTCCCATGTCTTTAATGAAAGGACTCAATAAACACAAGCATCTTGATAGGGAGGCTAAATGGTCTTAAAGTACCTGATGTTGGAAGTGATTCCAAGAAAGAAGGTACTCATTACCTTTAAGCTTTACTCTTTGAGATACAGGCGAGAGAGGGAGGAGATCCAAGGCCTGAAAGGAGCCTTGTAAAAGGACGATGGGTCCTCTGGTTGCTGAGAAGGTCTGGTGGTGTCCTGCAGGGTACCCCTTCAGCAGGGTAGGGTTGACTCAGACTACCTGCTGCGCAGGTTCATTGTGGAGAGGAAGGAAAGGGGCTGCCTGAATCCACTGACTCAAGTGCTACTGAGAACAGCTGTGGGCTTGGGGGATCTTGGGGGAAGCCTGAGAGCAGAGAGAGGCCCAGTCACCCCTCAGAGAAGCAGCCCAGTGAGCCAACTGGAGCAAATAATCCAGGCTTTCCTTGCTTCGAGGTTTGTCCCTAACAAAGAGGCTCCAACATAAGACCTCTCTAAATGCTGAAAAAATCCACCTCACAGATAAGTAAATACAATTTATTATTTATTGAAAGACCTCAGCAAATCGAGGAAGAGAAACCCAGCTGAGCAATCCAACAAATGATTCCCATTGAGGCAAAGCCAGCAAAAACAAGGAAAGGAATAAAGGCCATACTGTACCCCAGGTCTTCAAACTCCCAATCGGTGTTCTTTTCACTTTACATTGGGACACTTCACGCCGCTACATGAAACTTTCATATCATATATGAACATGATTTTCTCAAATATTTCTTTCGCTGTGTTGCACTCATACAGTACAAGTCCATTTCTTCAATTACTGACCATGAAACTGAAATTTTCAACTCTGCTTTCCTTTTCTTCTTGAATATTCAACAATTGACATTTTCCACTTCACATCCTTCATCCTAGGCAGATACTTTCCTCCCTGCTTGCCTGTGCTCATTTTCTGTGCTATGTTCACCTCCCACATCTAGCACATGTTTCTGCTCTCCTCTAATATGTTGTCTGAAAAAGTGGCACTTTCATTACTTTTAAGGACTTTTCTACTCTAATCTGATTAAACATTTGGGGAGAATTATATGCAAACATTTTTAGATTAATTGTGGATGTAACTAGGAGCTACAAAATAAAAAATTCCCTTAAGCCTAGTCAGTGGGGCTCAAGTGGTGAGCATCAACCCATGAACAGGGGGTCACTGTTAGATTTCCTGTCAGGGAACATGGCTGGATTGTGGGCTTGATCCACAGTAGAAGATATGCAGGATGCAGTCGATCAACGATTCTCTCTCATTGTTGATGTTTCTATCTCTCCCTCTCCTTTCCTCTCTGAAATCAATAAAAATATGTTTTTTAAAAGGCATGCACAACAGATTTTATACCCTTTTCAAACATGATCTTTTGGTGTTATACCTCCCCCATTCTAGTTTATCAAATCAGTCACTACACCAATTTAAACTTATTTTGGTAGATACACATTTAGATAATATTAAATGAGAGATTTGGGCTGCTTTCTAAAATGTTTTTAAAAGTTACCATGACCAAGTAGCTGGTTGTTTTCCTGATTAAAAGATGTAGTCAGAAAGAGTCATTACAACATTTTCATTTGGGAGAAGGCAGAGTAGGACTTCCAGGAGAGATTTTCTAAAGAGCCATTTACCTACATATCTCTTATCAGTTACTATTTTCATTTCTAAAACAAAAATTTAGATTTCAATTTTTTTTCAAAAAAATAGAAATTTAAAGGTGGCAGCCAATAAAACATTAACATAATATTGGAAATAAATTATTTTTTAAACTGACAAAAAAAATCAAAGTTGAATTGAGTGTACACTGATTCAGAGAATATTAAGAAGCCTTCTTTCCTTGTCTAGGTATTTTATTAGAATGCTGCTCACTCTGATATTTCGTGAACTAGTATAGGGATCTTGTTAGCTGTATTCACTTAAGCTCTACTGGTTCAAGGGCTTCCCTCTACTCTCAGTGGTTCTCAACCTTCCTAATGCTGCGACCCTTTAATACAGTTCCTCATGTTGTGGTGACCCTCCCCAACCATAAAATTATTTTCGTTGCTACTTCATAACTGTAATGTTGCTACTGTTATGAATCGTACTGTAAATATATGATATGCAGGATGTATTCAGGCGACCCCTGTGAAAGGGCCATTCAACCCCCAACAAGGTTGCAACCCACAGGTTGAGAACCACTGCTCTACTCTGTCCCTGGCACCTACATCAGCACTCAAAAATACATTGAATAAATAAAAGGATGATTTATTTTAGGAAAATTCTTTCAGGAACTTTAAAGAATCTGGCTGATTAGATTCACTAATATATTGAATATATAAAATTTCCATATCTAACAGAAGGCCTAGAATTTTAAGGTTATTAATAAAAATCATTCATAGGGCCCTATCAATGTTCAGAATATACAGAACTTGCACTGCTCTCTAAACCCTCCTTATCATGCTAGTTTCTTTGTTAAGAAGAATTTGGGCCCATTGGATCAATATACCAATAAGCATCATTAATTCTATCTTAACAAAGAGTTCATATTTTGTACTTGTAAATTAAGGTAGATATAATGTGCCAAAGTATAAAATTAATTTTTAATTCAATTTAAAACACATCTAGACATCCTGTATCATGTTCACAGTGACTTGCCAAGAAAATTTGCTACAGAAAATATAACATTTCACTGCACCAAAAACAATATTTAGTATTTGTAGAAAGCAGCCCAAATCTCTCATTTAATATTATCTAAATGTGTATCTACCAAACTAAATTTAAATTGGTGTAGTGACTGATTTGATAAACTAGGATGGGTGGAGGTATAACACCAAATACATGAGATGTTTGATGCCCATTCCAAAGTCTTGGTTTCTAGACCGCATATGTCAGTGGCCAATGGTTACTAAGATAAAATAAAACAAGGTAGAAAATAATCTTTTCCAGTAATCCTGCAAAATATCTACATAAAATTTGTATACTTATCTTATTTTTTAAAAATCTTTATTGTTGAAATTATTACAGATGTCCCTCTTTTTTGGCCCCCATTGCCTCCCTCCACCCAGGTCCTGCCCCACCCCAGGCCTTTGCAACCCTATTGTCTATGTCCATGGGTAATGCATACAGGTATATAAGATCTTTGTTTAATCTCTGACTGTCCTGTCACCCCCATTCTGAGAATCTTCAGTCTGTTCCATTTCCATGCCTCTGATTCTATTTTATTCACCAGTTTATTCTGTTCATTAGAATTCTTATTCATTTAATTTTTATTTAATTGTTGCCATTTTGTTGTTTATTTTTTTAAATCTTTTTCTTTTGCTTCTTCTTCCTCTTCTTAAAGAATATCCTTCAACATTTCATATAATACTGGTCTGGAGGTGATGAACTCCTTTAGCTTTCTCTTATCTGTGAAGCTCTTTACCTGACCTTCAATTCTGAATGATAGCTTTGCTGGGTAGACTAATCTTGGTTGTAGGTTCTTGCTATTCATCACTTTGAATATTTCTTGCCATTCCCTTCTGGCCTGCATGGTTTGTGTTGAGAAATCAGCTGACAGTCATATGGGTATACCCTTGTAGGTAACTAATTGCTTTTACTTGCTGCTTTTAAGATTCTTTCTTTGTCTTTAGCCCTTGGCATTTTATTTATGATGTGTCTTGGTGTGGTCCTCTTGTTTGGGGTTCTCTGTGCTTCCTGAACTTCTAAATATATTTCTTTCACCCCGTAGGGGAAGTTTTCTGTCATTATTTCTTCAAATAGGTTTTCAATATCTTGCTCTCTCTCTTCTTCTGGCACCCCATAATTCAGATGTTGGTACGCTTGAAGTTGTCCCAGAGGCTCCTTACACTATCTTGATTTTTTTGGATTCTTTTTTTTCCCCTCTTCTGGTTGGGTGTTTTTTGCTTCCTCTTAGTTCAAATTGTTGATTGATTCTCAGAATCCTCTATCCAACTGTTGAATCCCTGTATCCAACTGTTGAATCCCTGTATATTATTCTTTAATTAAGCAGTGTATGCTTAATTTCTGACTGATCCCTTTCCAATTTTTTGGAGATTTTTAGCAGATTCTTGAGTAACCTTGTAACCATGGTTTTGAACTCTATATTCAGTAGTTTGCTTTCTTACATTTCTCTCATTTGTGATATGTTTTCTTTGTCTCCACATTTTGGCTGCTTCCCTGTGTTTGTTTCTATGTATTGGTAGAGCATTTATGTCTCCATGAGTTGGTAGAATGGCCTTGGGCAGTATGTGTTTTGTAAGGCCCACTGGCTCAGTCTCCCAGTCACCTGAGCTGGGAACTCTAGGTGCATCCCTTTGTGGGTTGTGAGCACAGTCTTGTAGTTGAGCCTTGATCGCTGTTGGTGTCACTGGGAGGAGGAATTGAACTCCAGGCCAATTGGCTTTCGGGACCAGCTATAAGCTATAGTGGGAGAGCTGTTGTGAATGAGACACCCCTATGGATCAGAAGTTGCTGCAGTGGGGCTTTGGAGCTCATTGAGTCTGCCCCTTGGGTGTGTTGCTTATGGATGTGTAGAGTTGTAATCTGGTATGTTCTGACACTGACCACTGGGTACACTGGCTCTTGGGTCTCTAGGAGGTGCAAAGTCAGCCACTGCTTGGGGCCACCCAGCAGGAGCTACAGAGAGACTTTCAGATTCCTCCTCTTTGTGTTAGGTTTGGAAGTGCCCAGAAGAGGCCCAGCTGTGAAGCAAGGCAGTCTGGTGCTGGTGCAGGGTCTTGGGCCTTTTATTGCTAGGTTTGGAGCTCCGTGACCCAGCTGCAGCTGGTTTGAGATTTTCAAGCACAGGCCATTGGTATACAACAGATGCTGCAGGCAGCTTGGGTGGGGTTATAAATTGGATGAGGCGGGGTCTTAGGGAATCACCTGGGTGGAGCAAACAGAAATGGCTGCTAGTCAGCTCTGGGACCAGGAAGGTACCTGCAGGGGAACATTGACCGCTGTGAGCACCTCTGTCTGAGAGAAAACTACTCCTTCTTGGATGCCAGACAATCCACTTCCTCCTCGTATCTGCCTGGGTTCCCCAGAACCTCGCCAGGCGCTGGAGCTCAGAAGAAGCGGGACTTGTAAGTTTACTTCTGTGCTAGCCTTTTAAGAGGAGCTGTTTGGTCTGCAGCAGCCTCTGTGTCACTGAGCCCCAATCCCCACTGGTTTTTACAGCCTGTAGTTATGGGGACTTCTTTTTCCACCTCTGGGTCCCTGGGCTAGAGGTTTGGTGTGGGGCAGGGACCTCTTGCTCCTCCGGGCGGCTTCTACAGAGACAACCTCCATCTGGATTAAAAAAGCAGCACAGGTGGGTGCTGGATCAGCCCTTTCCATGCCTTTGCACCTTCTACCACTCTTAGTGCGATTTCTTCTTTGCTTCTCTAGTTGTAGTCCTTCCATTCAGCCAGCTTTCTGGTGGCTCTGGATGAAGGTTATTTTAGTTATATTTTACTTGTAATTATGATGTGGTTGTGGGAGTCAGTGAGTAAAGGCATTTGCCTACGCCACCATCTTGGTTCTAGTTATCTTATTTGTTATGCTTGTTACATAGTGTGCAATATATTTAATAATGAGAAAAAAAGAAGAAAACATCCTTGAGTAACAGATATTACTCTAACTAGAAGTTCTGTATACAAAGTCCATAACATTTTACTTTGTGATATTCAATCTTCTTTGATGAATAAGCTTTGGGAAGCCTTTATACAGACTTTATGCAGAGTCATGCACCAAGCAGATTCTTAATAAATCTTAATTGACTGTTTTGATCACATTTTGTAAATTGGTTTTTCTAGTCCCTAGCTTAGGCTGATTAAAACTCACCCTTGTATTGGCTAGGGGATGTTATTTAATGGCTAAGATATTTTGCTAAATAATATTCAGCACGGTTCTTGGTGTTGTCTGAAATAGCTTCGTACCCATTTCAACTCAGCTACAGATTTGATATTGGCACAGGACCCATTGCTTCCCAGTTTCTTGTTTATTGCTCTGAGGAAAGTGTGGTAAACTAGCTGTTTATAAGGGCTGAGGACATCCCAGGTCTCTTCGTCATGGCCCAGATGGGTTACAGTCTGCATTTCTTCTCCCCTGATATCATCTAATAGCCTTGGCATTGGAAGGGCCAAATATGCACTCACATGTTACCAGTGGTTATAATCACAGTTTTAAATGTGCAGTAATAGTGCCCATCGTCGTCTCAGAGGAGAGAATTTGGCAGGAAAATGGTCCTTCATTGTGCCTCCAGGTAGACTGTCTACACCTGTCATTACCTGGCATCTATACACAAGTGGAATAATCTTCCCAATTTGTATTTGGGCACAATGCCATCCTAGCAGATGGACATGAGTGTATGTAATTGGGAAATTATACATATACATTAAATAGGCAGACTAGAAGCATGAGTCCTTTCTAGGAACATCCAAACATCTGTCTGCTCTGAGCTCTTGTGAGTACTGCCTGCACCATATGTCATCACAGTGGGAGGGCCTTGTCAGAGATGAGAAAGGAGACTCGTGAATTTCAGAGAACTGTTACATAGGGCAACTCTGCCTCACCTGAAGCAAAAGAACCATACAAGTATTGTGAATATCTTCGTTATAATTTCAAGATAGCGAATTTTAAGAATTGATTTTGGTAGGGAAAAAAAGGAAAAACATTTCTCATATTATAGGAAATTTAAATTTTGGATCAATTTTTTAAAAAAATGTCTTTATATGCTTTGCTTGTGTTATTTAGGCCTTGATAGACTCATTTGCAGGTTTACTATTATTTAAATTGTTTTTGCCTGAAACCAAAGCCATCATACCAATCAGCACTTTTAAAGCAACTTTGTAACTCATCTTGTAAGGCAAGGAGTATTTTTAGCCTGTGTTTGTTTTATTTACTGCAGGTGTGCCCCAAAGTAGTCATGCAATCTTTATTATTTGAAGTGTGGAATCTCGATAATTTGGAATCCTGTCTAGAGTAAGATTAAGGCATATGCATAAGTACATTTCATCTTTTGACAAGAACAGTTTTCAAAATATGAGTATGCCTTACTTTTTAAATTTTGAAATATTTCAGCTTTGCATATAAATTAAAGGATTATATTAAACTGTCTTTTAATATTTATTTATCTTAAGTGACTGAAAATTATTTCTTCTGCTTTTTTCCCCCCAGCCTGAATTGCTATTTGTCCCTTATGAAGTTTTCACATTCTTAGGTGATTGTCTATCTCTTTCTCAGGGCTTTCAATATTAAATTCATGACTAAAAGTATACTAAAATAATATCATAAAAATACAGATCATTATTATTATTACTACTTGTGAACTTACCTTTTTACTTCTCAGTGAATATATATTAGCAAATTTAACATAAATGTTAAAATGTCATAAAACTACAACCAACCATTCATATGCATTTTTTATGACTCCGGAATCTTAGAACTCAAAACTACTCAAATGAATTAATATGTGGTATATTTCTCTTTTCATCTCTTTTCTTAAGTGTATGCATGTGATTTCCAAACCTGCTATGATTTCTTTTTTTTATTTCAGAGAGGAGGAGAGAGGGAGAGAGAGAGAAACAATAATGAGGAGAGAGAATCATTGATCGGCTGCCTCCTGCACACCCCACAACTGGGGATTGAGCCTACAACCCAGGCATATTCCTTGACTGGGAATCGAACCCTAACCTCATGGTTCATAGGTTGATGACAACCAGTGAGTCACTCCAGCCGAGCCAATATGTTGTATATTTCTAATAAGATAACACAAGATAAACTTGGAATATTTGTTTACTAGTATCTTTAAAAGTTTATATACCTGACGCATTGGCAATGCATGTGATAAATGTTCAACAAGATGTTCTAGCTCAACTAGACTCATGTAGTAGTTATGAAACATTAATTAAAAGTTAGACCTAGCCAGTGTTTCTCTCTGACTTATGAACCAGGAGGTCATGGTTCAATTCCTGGTCAGGTCACGGACCCCAGGTTTCAGGCACGATCCCCATTAGGGGATGTATAGGAGGCAGACAATTATTCTCATCATTGATGTTTCTATCTCTCCCTCCCCATTTCTCTGAAATTAATAAAATATATGTTTTTTAAAAAGTTAGAATTGTGCTTATTGAAAGACTGGAAAAAAGCACTATCATATAAAATTACAGACTTTGGTGTTTAGAAAATTATATATATGTTATAAAAAATAATGTACATGATCTATGTAGTCTAGAGAATATTTAGAATTTTAACTATCTCTATACTTGGGCATTTAAAATAACTTTCTTCTGTATTTGTAACATTTAGATGCTTTATTACTGTAAATACAGTGGTATATATTTTGGTTGTCCAATTATAAAAACCTGACTTTATTAAGAGACCTGATCATTTAAGATTTAATGATCCAAATACTGAAATTAATAAGTTAACTGGTCATCTTAAATTATACAAATTTGCATTATAAGTATGATTAGAAACTTTCTGTCACTACATCATTTTACTGTTCTCCTAGGCAATCTCTGTCCTTCAATGGTCACAAATATGTGTAGATGACATTCAAATTTACTTACCAGCCCAGACTTGAATTTCTAAGGTAGCCCTTAATATCTCTTTGGCATTTTAAACTTAACGTGATCATGATGCGATATAGATTCTTCACCTCCAAACTTTTTTTCCTCATGTTTTTCTTTCTCCGATTAATGGTGTCATTGTAATCCTAGTCACTTCTGATCCTAAAAATATTTTTTGTTCCTACTTTTCCCAGTCATACCTTTACTTCCCACTAATGCACTTTTAAATTTCTTATTGTTGTCAGTATTCTCTCTCTTTTACCCCCAAACACAAATGTACACACCAGCCTTTTCATTGTTGCCACAATTCATCTGTGCCAACCATGGTGTTCTACTCTCCAGCCCAAAATATGCTTTGTATTTTCCAAAGTTTCACTCTGTGAGTCTTTCATATTTTCTTAAGTAAAGAGTTAAAAAAATGCAATTTATTTTATTGAAAACATTGACTATACCATTTTTGGTAATCAGAAATCAGTTTTAATTTAATCTGTATATAATGATTTTTAAATAAGCGAATGGCAATTTTATCAGATTATGTTGATGTAATTGTCTCCATCAGCATTAACATTAACAGATTTACCAAAGCTCTCAGTTTACTTATCTTGGGAACTTGATTATGTCAACACTTGTATGTTTGTTTGGGTTCTTCAAGAGGCAGATAGCAACTTGGGATTAAACATGTAAGCATATTATTAAGGAGCATTCTCTGTGACAAAAATAAATAAGGAAGCCAAGGAAGTCTGTGATATCTGACCTAAAAAAAGAGGTGGAAACTCCTAGACTTTCCTGGTGCAATGACATTCTAGGGAAATTCTGTAAGATTATACAGTGAATAGGACTCCACCAACTTTATTATATTGTTTGATTCTGGCATCAAATATATATGCTCAAAAATAGATTTTCACATATGTTAAATTAATCTGCAATTTTTTCATTTTTATCTCAAACTTCAGTGTTGCCAACAATCAAAATTCACCCATTTTTAACAATTCAGAAGGACCTTGGGAATCCATCAGTTTTCCTCAGATAAGAAGCTGCAAAGATCCCCTTATTAGGAATATCCATGGAAAATTATGGAATTTTTCATTTTGATGGTGACTTGTCAGTTCATTCAGAAATAGCAATTAATCATATTCCCTGATCCTAATAAAATAATAAGCATGTTTATTCTTTAGTTTGGTTGTCACTTAAATGAGAAAATTCAGAAGTAGAAATTTAATAATTCATGACTGGCTAGAAACTGTAATTTTCTTCTGTATAGCTCTTCTGTCAGCCAACTGTGTTGAGCCCATTATCATTATAACCAGGTTCTAAAGAGGATAAACATAAATGAAACATATTAAAATAGGAGGAAATAAATGCCTTCGGATGGACTAGTACTTTTGCTTGTAATCAAGACAGTTTTTGTAGGTAAACCTGTGCTTTAGAAATTCTTTTAGGCTGAATGCAAACCTGCCATTTTCTAGATAGAGGTGTACAGATGAATGCACACAGCTTTTATTTCACATTAGTATAACATAAATAAGTAAAGCTAAACTGGCGTAACTTTTTCAATTTTATTTGAGTTACAGTGTACAGTCAATATTATTTTGCACTAGCTTCAGGTGGACAGCATAGTGTTTAGACAATGATATGCTTCATAAAGTGGTCCCTCCAGTATTTCCATACCCACCTGGCACCGTACTTAGTTAAAACAATATTATTGACTATATCCCCTGTGCTGAGCTTCACATGCTGGTGACTATTTTGCAGCTTTCAATTTGAACTTCTTAATCCCTTCAACTTTTTCACTAAGTCCCCCCAACCCTTCCCTTCTAGCAACCATCAGTCTATTCTCTGAGTATATGAGTCTGTTTCAATTTCTCTGTTTGTTTGTTTTTGTTTTGTTTTTTTGATCTTTGGATTCCATATATAAATGAGATCATATGGTATTTGTCTTTCCCTGTCTGACTTACTTAACTTAGCATAATACCCTCTAGGTCCATCCATGCTGTCGCAAAAGATAAAATATCATCCTTTTTTATGGCTGAGTACTATTCATTGTATACATGCAGCACCACATTTTTATCACTCATCTATTGATGGGCACTTGTGTGGCTTCCATAGCTTGGCTATTATAACTAGGGGCCTGGTGCATGAAATTCGTGCACGGGGGGGGGGGGGGGGCTGTTCCTCAGCCCAGCCTGCCTCTCACATATTGGGAGCCCTCAGGAGGTGTCCTACTGACGGCTTAGGCCCGCACCTTGCTCTTCTTGGGGAGCGGGCCTAAGCCGCAGTCTGACCACCTTTTGTGGGAGGCCACCAGGCTAATCAGGGGAAGCCATCAGCCCCATCACCCCACTACTGCAGCCACTGCCAGTCACCGCAGCCACCAAGGTGTTTTCATCAACACGGACTCCAGTCACTTCACCATGAAGAAATGACAACTTTCTTTAGACATTTTCAAGATGTGTCTTTCATAGGACATGACTTTTTTTTTTTTTTATCCTCACCTGAGGATATGTTTGCATTGATTTTTAGAGAATGTGGAAGAGAAGGGAAAAACAGAGAGAAACATCAAAGTAAAAAGAACACTTTGACTGGTTTCCCCCTGCATATGCCTTGACCTGGATTCTGGCCAAGGAGGAGCCTGCCTGTAACCTAGGTACATGCCCTTGGTCAGAATTGAACCCAGACCCTGCAGTCAGCAATCTAAAGCATTATGCACTGAGCCAAACTAGCTAGGGCAGGATATGACATTTCCTAGCCCTCTAGCAGTGGACCTTCATTTTTTTTCTCCAGGAGTGAGGTAGAAAAAACCTAGATCGCCTTTAAGGATTCTTATTATCCAAGTTACTAAGAATATTACCAATGACATATAGGGAGCTTAGCCAATGAACAATAAGAAAAGGTGTTTCCTCTGTAGTTCACTCTGATCACAGGCTCTTCCTCTGCCCCTCCAATCCCAGCTCCACCTCTGGCCGAGGATGCAGGCCTGGGCAGAAGACCCCCAAATCCCTCAGACTGCCGGCTTCATAGAGCCGAGGTCTCTGCGATCACCAGCTCTGATCCTGCCCCCTGCCATTGCTGACTCTGGCCTTGCCCCACTGGCAACCTCTGGCCAAGGCTGCAGGCCTGGGCAGGGGACCCCCAGACCCCTGCTTTGCCGGCTCCATCGGTGACCAGACTCCTGCAATCGCAGGCTTTGCCCCTGCCCCTCCGATTACTGGCTCTGCGGAACCCAGGCCTCTGCAACCTCTGGCCTTGCCCCTGCCCAGGCCTGAGGCTTCTGGTGAAGGCCTCTGGCCTGGGCAGGGATCCCCAACCCCCTCTGATTGCCTGTTCCACCCCTTGGGCCCCCCTTCTCCCCCACCATCTGCCTGGCTAACAGGCCTGACCAGTGGCAGGGCTCAGCTGGACTGGGCACTACCATCTTGTGGCCATGGGCGGCCATCTTTGCCACAGAGTGACACCTAATTTGCATATTACTCTTTTATTAGATAGGATGCTGTAGTGATCATAGGGATACATATAGTGTTTTGAATTAGCGTTTTGGGATTTTTCAGGAATCAACCCAGAAATGGAATCACTGGGTGAGTCATAAGGCAGTTTCATTTTAATTTTTTTTTTTCTTTTTTAAAAAATTTTGTTTTATTCCTTAAAGTATTACAAAGAGTGTTAAATAAGTCTTATTTTTTCCCTTGACCTTCCCCTCTCCTCCCCTACCCCCCAGTGTCTTGTGTCCATTGATTATGCTTATATGCATGCATACAAGTCCTTCAGTTGATCTCTTAACTTCCTCCCAACCCTCCCGAACCTTCCAGCTGTAGTTTGACAGTCTGTTCAATGCTGTTCTGCCTCTGTATCTGTTTATGTTCATCAATTTATAATGGTCTTTATTATCCATAAATAAGTGAGATCATGTGGTATTTTTCTTTCATTGACTGGCTTATTCCACTTAGCATAATGCTCTCCAGTTCTATGCATGCTGCTACAAATTGTAAGAATTCCTTCCTTTTTAAAGCAGCATAGTATTCCATTATGTAGATACACCACAGTTTTCTAATCCATTCATCTGCTGATGGGCACTAGGCTGTTTCCAAATCTTAGCTATGGTAAATTGTGTTGCTATGAACAGGGATGCATATGTCCTTTCTGATTGGTGTTCCTGGTTTCTTCTCCCATTTGACCCAGTGATCCCACTTTTGGGAATAATATCCCAAGAAACCAGAAACATTTTTAATTTTTTTAAGATCCTTCATGCTGTTTTCCATTGTTGCTGTACCAATCTGCATTCCCACCAATAGTGAATAAGATTTCCCTTTTCTCCATATCTTTGACAACATTTGTTGTTTTGTAGATTTATTGATTATAGCTATTCTGACTATTGTAATGTGATACTGATTATAATTTTAATTTATACTTCTCTGATTACTAGTAATCAGATGCTTATTGAGCATCTTTATCATATGTCTATTGGCCATTTGCATGTCCTTTTCGGGGAAGTGTCTATTCAGGTCCTCTATCCATTTTTCAATTGAATTTTTTTTTGTTTTTGGTGTGAGTGTGTGAGTTCTTTATAAATTTTGGATATCAACCCCTTATTAGATATATCACTGGAGAATATCTTCTGCCACTCAGTATGTTGTCTTTTTGCTTTGTTAACAGTTCCCCTTGCTGTGCAAAATCTTTTTCATTGATGAGAGAGAGAGAGAGAGAGAGAGAGAGAGAGAGAGAGAGAGAGAGAGATTTGTTGTTCCATCCATGAATTCGTTGGTTGATTCTTCTATATGTCCTGACCATAGATTGAACCCACAACCTTAGTATATTGGTTCTATAATCTAACCAATCAAGCTATCAGGCCAAGGCTAATGTGCAAAAACTTTTTAGCTTGATGTCATTCCATTTGTTTATTTATTTTTTTTCTTTTTAAACTATGATGAGATAATAGACTTGATTTTTGGTCCCACAGCTAAGTCTCAACAACATTTGTTAGCTTGGCCTTTATAAAGATTTCTAGTCTCATCTCCTAAACCTCTTATCAGCACTAGAAAATCTACTAGATTAATTTCACTTAATTATATATTTACTGAAAAAAGAACTTAATCAGATTGACTGTTTGGCAAAAACCCTTGCAGGAAATTTAGTCTTGTCCAAAACATCCACAGACACATTTGGTCCATGCCCAAAAAATTATTGATATGTGCTGACATATTAACAGATAATGCATCAGAAGATCCCCTCCTCAACTTTTTGTCCTCTGAGCATTTCTCTAACTGCAGGATTCTTTCTCAGAAATCATGGTTGATATAAATTTTGTTCTTCTGCAATATTAGAATCTTAACCCATGTACTGAACTCAATGAGCCATTACCAGCTGGGACACCTAGGCAAGAAGGCTTATTTTGGGCAATTCAGCCACAGCACAATGATTGGGCCAGTAAAAAAAAAATATTTTATGTATTAATTCTGTAAACCAAAATATAAATAAACATTGTGGTCTATTTTAACTCAGGGACATTTTATAAGCATGGATATTTTTGACACCAAATATCAAGGACCACCTGGTATGGACCAAATAAACCCGTGGATGTTTTGGACAGGACTAACTTTCAAGAATATTTTGATATGAATCAAATATCTCAGTGGATGTTTTGGACAGAACCAATTACTCAGTTTGTAGTGTTTAATCAGGTGTATGTGTTCATTAGTAAAAGAAGAAACTGGTAAGATTGACACTTGTTTGAAGATAGTGCTCATCTTCAGAGACTCAGATACACTCTTTGGTTGTACTGAAGTGACTGATACATTTCCACATTGAAGAAGGATGGGTAATTCCTTTGACTTTGACCAAATCTTTGGTTATTACTGTGAAATTTGCCTTCTGCTATCACTATCACTCTCTGTCAGTCTAATGCTAGAACACAGAAAATGTCTTATTTTTAAACATTGCCTATCACTTTGTTTGGTTGGATTTGACAGCTTCCCAGTTGTCTGACACTGTCCCTATTATTTGTACTTCTTTGTTATTTTAACATAATAAAATATCCACTCAGCTTTTTTTTTTGTCTGTGAAGCTCTTTATCTGACCTTCAATTCTGAATGATAGCTTTGCTGGGTAAAGTAATTTTGGCTGTAAGTTCTTGCTGTTCATCACTTTGAATATTTCTTGCTACTCCCTTCTGGCCTGCAAAGTTTCTGTTGAGAAATCAGCTAATAGTCGTATGGGTACCCCCTTGTAGGTAAAGGAGTTCATCACCACCCAACCAGTATTATATGAAATGCTGAAAGGTATCCTTTGAGAAGAGAATGAAGAAAAAATAAAGATAAAAATTATGAACAACAAATACATATCTATCAACAAGTGAATCTAAAAATCAAGTGAATAAAAAATCCGATGAACAGAATAAACTGGTGAATAGAATAGAATCAGAGGCATAGAAAGGGAGTGGACTGACAATTTTGGGGGGTAAAAGGTGTTGGGGGTACAGGAAGAGAATGGACAATGATCGTACACCTATGGATGAGGACAGCGGGGGGTGGGGTAGGGACAGAGGGTGGGGTGGGAACTAGGAGGAGGGGAGCTATGGGGGAAAAAAGAAGAACAACTGTAATAATCTGAACAATAAAGATAAATAAAATAAAGAAAACAAAAGCAAAAAAATAAAATAAAATATCTACTCAGTATCTACTGTGGGTCATGAGACTGCCCCTTTTTGGTTTATACATCAGGAGTTATAGGAGTATCATGCAGTCATAAGTTGTTTTTCATTAATTCTATTGTTAGCAATCATCACCTTGGTTCATGCCAAGATTTTACTCTAAATTGCTAGCTTCCCTTTTCTGGCTAACACATCAAGTGATAGCCCAACCAAAGTCATCTGATTTCCTACTGAGTACTTACTTCCTTGATAAATAAAGCAACTTCCATTTCTCTATGCAAAAATCAGAATTTCAAGTATATACACTTTCACATCATTTTAGATATTTGTATACAAGGTCCAGAAAGTAAATGAAAAATTTCCTTTTTTATTGTGTTTGTTAGTCTCCAAGGACCCCAGACCCCCTTTTAACTCATCAAGTCATGTTCTTTTCTTTCTAGGACTATAATGATGAAATTCGTCAGGAACAGCTACGTGAATTATCTTACTTAAATGGCTCAGAAGACTCTAGCCGTGGCAGAGGTATTAGAGGCAGAGGGATCAGAATAGCCCCCACAACGCCTTCAAGGTAAGTTGGTTTTCACTTTCAGTAAATTAGCAGCCAGTGAGGCTGGCAAGCTTTAGCTTGGCTTGCTCTGTGGCATGATCACAGCAAGGAAAAGGCAACACCAACCTCAGCAGCAATAACCCCCACCTCTACAAAAACAACAACAGTGCATGCTTATAAAGAACATAAGAACTGCCCTAACCTGTTTGGCTCAGTGGATAGAGCGTTGGCCTGCGGACTGAAAGGCCCCAGGTTCCATTCTGGTCAAGGGCATGTACCTTGGTTGCGGGCACATCCCCAATAGGAGGTGTGCACGAGGCAGCTGATCAATGTTTCTCTCTCATCGATGTTTCTGGCTCTCTGTCCCTCTCCCTTCCTCTCTGTAAAAAAATCAATAAAATATATTAAAAAAACACACATAAGGACTTTCAGAAATTAACCCATCCAATCTCCATACCAAGATTAAATATTATATACAGGTATAAATTGAGATACAGAAAGATATCAGATTTTCCCCAGGTCAAACAGGTAGTTTGACTCAAGGAATCACAGTTTGAGCTCTTAACAGCTACCCTAAGAAAATAAGAGCAAATCTGACTCTTCATACTTTTTGGTTATGTTCCTAGAATTAAGACACGCAGATGATACACTAAATGCTTTTGAATCAGGTTGACTGTGTAAAGAGAAAGTTACAAACTTTGCTTATGCCTTAAGTAACCCTTGAATTAACCATGTTGTCAGTTATGTATAGAGATAGTTTATGTTAGATAAATAGATAGAAAGATGATAGATTATATATATACATATAGGTTGCGTGTGTGTATATATATATGTATATATATATATATATATACATATATATACACACATGTGTGTGTGTACATACATGTCTATACATATATATAAGCATTACAGAAAGCCAGAAGCATACTTCTTGCTTGACAGATGGTAAGAGTATTTAAAGTTTAGTTACACTTGACTGTGCAATGTCTTTGGCCATCAGAGAGGATTTGTTTTGTAGGATTCTGAAATTGTCAAGCTTTCAACAGAAAGCATTGGTTTGCAAAAAATAAAAAATACTCATAGCCTTCATACACAGACATTGTAATTTTTCCATTCTCTCACCCTGTTATAGTTGGCCTTCACATCTCTGAAAGACATAGATCTAGAATATTATTTCTTATATTGCATAGAAATCATCTTAAAAGGGTCAGGGATACTTTGCTGTTTCAATTTATTTGTTAATTATACTCCAAATATTTTTAACCAGTACTGTCAAAAGACCACTATTTTAATATTTAAATCATAAATACCTCAAACAGTTTCTTACTTACCAGAAAAAAAGTTAAGAATGATAAATTTCCAAATAAAACGTGGAGGCAATAACTATCTAAAGGTAAAATGTGGCAATTCTTGAAATTACATTTGACTACAGAAACACTTCTGAAAATGTTCCAGAGCTTATTTTTACAGTTATCTTTAAGAAATAAAAACAATTCTTAATGCTATCCAGAAACATTTGTTTATTGCTAAAAACGTGACATAATATTTTATGGACATACTTTTTATAGAATTAACCTTTTATTAAAACAATGTATGGTGCTAACCTCATTATGGAGGGCTGTGAAATGATATAGAAGGTACCTTGAAACAATTAAATCATGAGCTTTAAATCATGAACTTGTTGCTTTTTTAATTCAAAAATGACAATTTATATCTACAGAGGAGATTTTTGTTCCCATTTTATATTCCTTGAGACCATTTTAAAAAACAACACATTGACCTGCTTTTGAGATTATAAAATCATTGCATTAATAGATTTTATTTTGTTATTAATGTTGCTTAGTGTAATATTACATTTGCCATATTTGAGTGAACTATATGAGATTTTTATTTCAGTAAAATGTTGTACTAAAACTTTAATCTCTTTAAAGACTTAATAAAGAATAGTGTATTATGATCTATGTTTTTAATTATTTTAAAGGAAACTTTTGACTGAAAGCTTTTGCTTTTTAATGCCCCATATATCTTACAGATCTAATACTGCATACATAAAAAGAAAATACAATTGTTGAAAGTTAAACCTCACTTTCAATGCTGTATTGATATCTTTAATGTATTCACATTAATGAAAGTAAGTGGAACAGAACTCTGTTGTCTTCTGTTTTAAACCACATGATGAAATGTACTACAAATAAGGAATAAGGAAACAGCTTCTCAGACAGAAAATCATATTGATCAGAAAACCCTTCAAAACAGAAGTTAATGTTAATTTTTACATATTAATGAAATTGTGTGTTTATTAAGTTTTTAGTTCCACATATTCAGAAAGAATGGTACCTGGAATATTTTTAAACTTCTATAATAATTTGTTGAAAATTTATTTAATTAAAAAATTTGTTTCAATATACATATCTATGAAAACTAATTATCTGATAATACATACATACTAGAAAATACATACAAAATAAATTCTATCATATAACTAAAGACTTAAGATATAAGACATCTCTAACACCCTTCACCACTACATGCTGAGTGAGGGCAAACAGTAGACAATGAAACATTAGGGACAGATTTCGAAGGCTTTTGTTTCCTATAATAAGAATCAATACAGAGAACTAATGGGGTTTATTAAAGAGGAGAGTGATCATATTTGTTTCTAAAAAAGACTACTCAGTCATCACTGTGGGTGATAGAGAAGAGATACTCATGGCAGGAAAGCCAGGGAGAAGACAGGTTCATTATCCAAAAGAGAAATGAACACCACTCGGAGGATAGATATATAGGACTAGATTAGAGATTAGAATTTGTGGGAATTAGTGTCTAATTAGGTATTGGAGAAGAAAGAGGGCCCAAGACAAAGGTAACTTTGTGACGTCTATCCCGGTTAGAGACTATTATATCATTAACTAAGATTAGGTGTGACAACCAGGTTAAATGAAGGCAATAATTATTCCCATAATTAAATCTAACTCTTTGGATGTGCTAGTATGACCTTTGGCAGATGACTTGTACTTTCTGTGCCTTGGTTCTCAGCCATTAAAATAGCTTAGAAATGGCTGCATAAAAAGCTTGTGAAGATTTTAAAATTAGATGGTGCGTAGAAGGCAGGGGTTCTCAAAGTCTCTGCACATTGGGATCACTGAGGGCTCCTGCTCCTATATACTGTGGTAATTGGCCAGAGGTATGGCCCAGAATTAGGAAGTTTTCAAAGGTTAACAGGCAACTTTAATGTGCAGAAAAGTTAAGAACCTTCTGATGTAAAACCCATAATCTGGTACATTTAAAGTATTGGGAAGGAAGCAGATAATAGCCATCATTAGAGTTAGGGACTGCAGGGTGCACCATGAGGTTAAAAAAAAAAAAAAGGATACAGAACAAAAAATGGGGACACCCATATTCCAACAGGGGCCCTGGAATAGTGAAGGAGGCTAAAAAGTAAGGAAAAGGAGGGAGGAAATGTGGAGAAAAACAGAGTATTAAAGTCCAAAGAAGGCATTTTCCAGATAGAGGTCTACAGTGATAAGTATAATAGGTGAGGCGAAGTGGAAAGGGGACTGTAAACAAATTGAGTGGATTTTGAAATCAATAGGCTATTGGTGAGGGCCGTCAAGAATATTTCCAACAGAGTGGCAAAAACAGTACCTAGATGACATTTTAAATTTTTATTTTTCAATTACAGTTTACATTTAATGTTACTTTGTATTAGTTTCAGGTGTACAGCATATTGGTTCGGCAATCATATAGTTTACAAAATGTTCCCTCCTTTGATATTTCCAGTACACTCCTGGAACCACACATAGTTATAAAGTACTAGGGGCCTGGTGCACAAAAATTTGTGCACTCAGGGGGTCCCTCAGCCCGGCCTATGCCCTCTTGCAGTCTGGGACCCCTTGGGGGATGTCCACCTGCTGGCATGCCTGGCCAGCCTGGGTGAGGGGCTGATGGCTGTTTGCAGGCTGACCAAGCCCCCAGTGGGGACCCTCACCCCATGAGGGTGTGGCTAGCCCGGGTGAGGGGCTGAGGGCTGTTTTCAGGCTACCCACAGCTCCCATTGACCTAATGTCCCAGCAAAGCTGGCTGGAATCAGGTTTCTGGGGTTCATTTATCTCCTATAATTGAAACTGTTGCCTTGGGTGGAGGTCTAGGCAGGCAAAGAAGCCTCCTGTTTGCTTCAGCTCCATGGCTTCTATAATTGAAACATTATTGCCTAGAGCAGAGGCCCAACTGGCCTAGGCAGGCAGTTGCAATGGAAGCCTCCTATTTGCTTTAGCTCGGTGGCTGCCAGCCTCCATCTTGGCTGGGTTAATTTGCAAACAGTCCCTCTGATTGGCTGGTGGGCATGGCTTAGATGGTGGGTGTGCCTTAGATGTCTGGGAATGATGGTTAATTTGTATATTACTACTTTATTAGATTAGATTAGATCAGAGGCCCAGTGCACAAAATTTATGCACAGGGGAAGGGTGGGGGTCCCTCAGCCCAGCCTGCCCCCTCTCACAGTCGGGAACCTCTCAGTGGATGTCCTACTGATGGCCCGAGTCTGGCAGGCACCGTGTGTGTGTGTGTGTGTGTGTGTATGTGTGTGTGAGTGTGTGTGTGTCACCACTGGGGGCTTGCCCCCAGCCGCATCTGAGGCTTGGAGCAGTCCTCCTGTATGTGTCTATCTGCTGGGAGACTGCCCCCAGGCACACCATAGAGGCTTGGAGCAGGCACCCCTCTGTGTTGATCTCTCAGACTCCTGCCCTCCCCTGCATGTTGTTCTCTTTTTTGAGCTGTGGCCAGGGCTGGGTGCTGCCTGCCTTCCAGGCTTGCCTACTCCCATCTTGCTCCAGCCACCAGGAAGCAGGGAAAACCCCACCTGTGCTGCTGCCTCGCAGCTGGCCCAGCCTTTTACTGCTCCCCGATCCTCACAAGGGGACTGAGAAGCACACAAATGCCTTCCGCTGTCGCGTAGCCTTTGGCCTTTTCTGCTCCAAGACCTGCTCATGGGTTGTTGGTTTCTGAGGCAATGCCTGCTGGGCTCACGTTGCCAGGGTTACGCCGCCAGCATCCTGCCCCACCGCTATGGGTGCCGCCATTTTTGTCTCGGAGTGATGGATAATTTACATATTACTCTTTTATTAGATAGGATTATTGACTATATTGGCAATGTTGTACCTGACATCCTCATGATTATTTTGTAACTGCCAATTTGTACTTCTTAATCCCTTCACCATTTTTTAAAAAATTAAAGAATGGGGATTTGAAGAATTAAAGGAGGGACATTTCAAGAAGTCAATAAAATGAAGGAAAGAATACTATAGTGTGGGTGCAGCCAAGGCCCATATCCTAAAATAAGTGATTTGAATCTTGAGTTGAATTGAAGAGAGATGGGTTTAGTACCCAGGGGGAAGGACATAATGAGTTAGATTCTGGAGACAGGTTGGCTAGGGCCATATCTTGGAGGCATTTGATGAAGGGATGGGATAAGAAATAAGATTTGATGCAAGGGTCATAAAATTGTTTAAAAATATTTTGTTATTGATTTCAGAGGGAAAAGGAGAGGAAAGAGAGAGATAGAAACATCAATGATGAAAGAGAACTGCTGCCTTCTGCGCACCCCCTTCTTGAGTTTGAGCTGGCAACCAGGGCACATGTTCTTGACTGGAATCAAACCTGAGACCCTTCAGTCCACAGGCCAATGATTCATCCCCTGAGCCAAACCAGCTAGGGAAAGATCATAAAATTTTAAAACAGGAAGAATTGTTACAGATTCAGAATTGGATTTGAATCATCAGGGGGGAAAATCCACCTCAGACCCAGTGAGTTATAATACGTACCTGTGATTATTCAGTGGCATACCCTGGACTTGTGAATGTGGTTTAAAGTAGGTGACATATAATTTACTATCCCCACATGGACACTTTTAAGAGTGTTAAAATGCTAAACTGAACAGCAAGCTAACACAACAGCTGTAAATCAGAACTATACTGAGCAAACATGGAAATATGTTTACCCTGTTTATGAGGAAACAAACAGATAGATGCTTGGTCCAGTGAAGGTGATATTGGTCTTTATAGATGTGTTTTATATTACCGCGATGATATAGAATATGGTATTACATTATCATGATAATGTAGAACATTGCCTCCTCGGCTCTGTTGTGCTTGAAGCAGGCACCTGGCCTTCTGATTCTTTTGTAGTTCAGCTTCCCTTGGTCTAGGAGTGCGTTTTCTATACATTAGACTCACAATACGTTCCCTGATAATTCCTCTATTCTTCAACTCTGTAGTCTATTTAAAACTTTTAAAAGCTTTACCAGCATTCTTACTGTTCACTGGTAAGAGCTCATTTTCTGCGAGCAACAGAGAGCCAGCTGACTGCTATTCATAGCAGAAAGCATAACCTACATTCCCCATCTGTAGGTGCAGCCAAACTGTGTGATTGTTGACATCCCAATGAGCATTATTTTTCAAGACGTTAGTGTTCCTGCTGAAAGCAGTGCTTTCTGCAGGCCAGCCTTTCAGACATAATAAAACGTGAAATAACCGTGCTTCTGCTCAAAGACTTCAGACAACAACTCCACCACCTTTCCGAAGGCCTCGGAATACCATAAAAATTGGCTGCATCCATTTGATCTAGGGCTTTTAGTACAAGTTACTTTTTGTGTCAAGTACTGTAGTACAGAGTATTCAGTCTGCTTATTTATTTTTTATTGCAGAGTCCTAATGCTTTTCACTAGCACCATAGTTACCAGAGGAAAATAAATTGTATCAGGGACTCTACCAGTTCAGGGGATTACATGCATGACAATAAATCAGTGACAATGAGCTGTGACTTCAAGTGACCCTGAGCTTGAGCTACTGTAATAAACAGAATGATATCACCATGGTTAGAGTTTCGCCTTTTATTAAGTATTAAAGTGCAGATAGATTTTTTGGGGGGTAAATGACAACATTGCACATCACTGTCCATAAACTCCAGCATGGAGGGGACGTTGACATTTAGCAGCTCCGTTTCCTACATGGTCCAGTGAGTCATAGATTAGACAACGCTCTCATTTGGGTCTTCTTGGTAAGTGAGGAACAAAAACGAGAATGGCTTGGCTTTTGTTTGTTTATTTAGTTTTATAAAAGAAAACATCAAAGTATTTTACATGGTTTTCATAACTAAGTCATAATCAGTATTTGCAAAATTTATTTACCAGTATTTACTGTGGAGATCAAAGTATGTTACATTCTGAAGAACCAATCACACACACACACACACACACACACACACACACACACGCCTGTGGTGATAAATGTGGTGTCTTCCCCTTGTGTGGAGGCTCTGAAAGGAACACTTTATCTGTGTTAGTCCTTTTCTCTCATCACGTGTTTCCCATCTGAACATGTCCTGTTTTTTCTAGGAGTCGTGGGGGTGCCATTCCTCCTCCCTTACCACCTGGACGAGGTGTTCTCACTCCTCGAGGGACCACTGTGACCCGCGGAGCTCTTCCAGTGCCCGCTGTAGCAAGAGGGGTCCCTACCCCACGAGCTCGGGGGACACCAACCGTGCCAGGATACAGGGCACCCCCTCCTCCAGCCCACGAGGCCTACGAAGAATATGTAAGTACCCGCGGCAAGTCGGTTGTTAGGAAGATTTCAATTCATTGTCAAGCTAAGCCTCAAAGACTTATCTACGATGAATATAGCAGATGATGTTTGTTGCAGAAAGTGAATGACATTTGCAACAGAATTTAAATGGTGCACATAAACAGTAGCGTTTTGAGAAAGGCTTTCGTTTTACAAGGAGCCGAGATTGTTGTTGGTGCCAATTCAATAGCTTTCATTTTAAGAATCAAACTATCCCGAGGTTTTCTTATCTTTATAAGACTCCATCAATTTCTAAATGGACATAACTGTAAACATAATGTGAATCGTCATATACTCAGACGCTTCTCCTGGGATATGATAAAGGTCAGCCTAAAACGCTCAGAAATTTTTGGCGAGTATAATGTGATTATATTATAAACTTTGGTGATAATGTATAACCATAAGACTGGTCTTCCATTTAAATATCCTTACTTTCTCTTTCACTATATGAAAGATATGGGATTGGCAGATATGAAGAATTTTTTTAAAAATGTAGAATGAACAAAAGAAACGCGCCATCTGTAAATAGCTCCCTCCCTTCCTGTCCACTGTATGCTAGATACACCCTTTGTCCTTTCAGTTAGGCTGCCATGAGTCACATTGTATTCTAGTCCTGTATCCACTCACCCTACCTGATAGTGAAAATTTTAAAACAATTTCCTATGCACTCCTGTGATTAAAATAAGTCCATTGTAAATGTTAAATTGAATTGATGCAAGACAGATCATAATTCTGTAAAACAGGTTCATTTTGCCATTAACCTCTGTGGTGGTCTCATTTCCTAATCTAGGTGTTTGTTTGTTTCATTCAACCACTCACAGACATGCTGTCCTCTTAAATGTCCTCTGTAAGTGACTACTTATTAAATATAAACTCATCAAGGACACTTACTGTCACATGCCGGCTACTCAAATTTTCTATGGACTGCTTAATAACCAAGTAGAACTTAATCCTACATTCACGTGAACATGGTTGATAGGTATCAATAAGAGTATATTAATGCTTAGAGTATATTATTAGGAATAATGTTACTGCTTAAATAGGAAGCATTGACTAATATCTGCAAGAGTGATGAAAAATCATTGTTATAAATCCATTTCTACTGGGAAAAGGAAACTGTGTTCATTGAAAGCAGGGGTGGGGAACCTTTTTTCTGCCAAGGGCCATTTGGATATTTATAACATCATTCTTGAGCCATACAAAATTATCAACTTAAAAATTAGCGTGTTATACCCTCGCCAGTTGCTCAATGGTTAGAGCATTGGACTGTGGACTGAAGGGTCCCGGGTTTGATTCTGGTCAAGAACTGGTACCTTGGTTGCAGGCTCAATCCCCAGCCCTGGTCAGGGTTTGTAGAAGGCAACCAATTGATGTGTTTCTCTCATATTGATGGTTCTCTCTCTCTCTCTTTCTCTCTCTCTCTCTCTTTCTTTCTCTCTCTCTCTCTCTCTCTCTCTCTCTCTCTCTCTCTCTCTCTCTCTCTCTCTCTGTCTCTTCCCCTCCTTTCTACTCTCTCTAAAAATCAATGGAAAAATATTCTTGGGTGAGGATTAACAAAATAGGATAAAAAATTAGCCTCCTATATTTGACCAAACATTTAATTAACTCACCCCTAATGCCTCAGCAGGGCCAGACCAAATGATTTCTCAGGCCTTATGCAGACCCACGGCTGGATGTTCCCCATCCCTGATCTAAAGTATCTTTTTTATAACATCAGGTCTCAGTATTTAAAATTTTACACAATTTGGAAATTTCAAAATCAGAAGCAAAAAGCACATTCTACCCTAAAATCAGCCCCCAGGCTAGGAAAAACAGAACTGACTCTTGGTTCTGCCCTCTCTTTCCTGAGACATAGGATGTGCAAAATCAGTACTTGCTAAACGAATGAATTAAAATCCCCAAAGGGAATGATGGGATCATTTTTAATCTCTGAAGAATATTTTCCACTCTACCATCTTTATTACATTGCCACCATGGTATTTTCCTCTTCTAAATAGAGATTTCAACAGTTATATCTTTATTTCAAAAATTAAAAGAGAAAAGTTGTTTCCTAGTGGTCAACAGTGTTATTAATCAGGTAATTTACAACGCATACACAGGCACCATGAAAGAGAATAAGATTGGCAAAACATTTCACATACATTGCAGTTTACAGTGAAGAAATCATTGAAATACCAAGCAAATAAGAGTAAGCTACACAAACATCAAGAGTTTGTAGAAACATGGATGGAAAAGGTTATATTCTGAAAGGAGAAATCTAGGAGGAGAGTGGTTCTTAAAATCAAAGAAATTATATAAAGTCATATAATCTGATTTTTTAAATTTAGATTTTAAAGTATCTAATCCCTTGCTTCATTCACTCAATCATTTCTAAGCCCATATCTTATTTCGGGTACTGTTCTGAAGGTCCCAGAGATGTAGTTGTGAACAACGAACAAATATCTGCTTTTGTAAAGCTTACATTTAGTTCTCGTCACCTACAAATACCTGTTGGCTGTCTCTCAGTCTGATCTAGACCCCCAGGTGGCAGAATCCTATTGTCAGGTGTCTCACACTAATGAATCAGTTGTGACTATAGGGCAGGGTGGAAGTTTCTGGAAATTATAGCCTGGATTCTACCACTCATCAGCCACCAGTGAAGAGGGGAGGAAAGGGATGAAGTTCACAAAATATAAGCATGGGTATTGGGGACCTAACCCCAAGGCTAACACGGGGGGGATGCTATTTTCCAGAGGAGAAAATATGAATTTGGCAGATACCCCAAAATAAATCTATGATAATGGACTGTTGATAACAGGAAAAAGTAGATAACTGTTTTTGTAAAAGCTCTTTTTTGCTACATTTTTAAAACCTGTCATATGTTATATTTTAATTCTTTTTCTATGCACCACTCAATGAGTACAGACAACGTTTAATGCATGGCTGGTAAGCTGCTTACAACAACCTCAGAAGTCTTAGTACCAAGGCCTGATTAACACTCAAGAGCCTCTACTCTGCTCTAATTTTAAACTATTGATTTCTCTGTAAGGATAGAAAAAACAAAAACAAAATAATAGCACCATGCTGAGTCGGTGGTGAAAATCTCTAGAGTTCTTAACTTTCAAATAAAATTTCTTAGAAAAGGTTTCCCTCTCTTAGAGATGACACTACAAGCCAATTCATTCTTCTTCTTTTTCCTTCTCCCCTGCTGAGTCTGAACATTAAGCTTCTGACCACATGGAATGTATATGAGTGATCACATCCACTCCTTGCAGCTTGCCTGACAAGAAACAACTTACTGTAAGTGAGGTTGCTGTTTACAACCATCATTAGTGTTAGCTTCAGTCTTTAAAAAATGGGGATTTTAGTTTGATACACATCCTAATCCAGACTTAAAGTATTTCAAAGCTTCTTTTCATTGACCTTCTGCTAAGAAGAGTTCCTTTACGTTTTACAGGTTTGTCACCACAATTAAAGTAGATTTAGGGAATTGAAAAGTACATTTCAAAAAAAAACACACACCCACACAACAAAATGTGAAGCTGATTAGCTCTACAACGGGTAACATGTTCAGTGAGAGTCAACTAAACTTCATCTTTTGAATACTTACGAGGTTCTGGTCACTGAATATTAATTCACTAGGTTTCATGATATCATGGACTATCTAGTAGATGGGGAAACTGAGCCTTGGAATTGAGGATGGCATCCAGTTTTCTGTTTGCAAAGCTTCTGTGTCTGTCACATCCAAGTATTCCAATAGTCTTGTCTCACGGAGAACCGACATGCATCCACAGGTCATGTGTCCTCCCTACCTCACGTCCAGACCACTGGTCAGTGTTTGAATCCCCTTGGTTTTGTGTAGCACATATGAACACCTCCAACTATGGGCAGCTCAATTCCTGCAGAAACTAAGCACTGGAAATATGAAAACTGTGGCTAAAGGGATGCTGTCTCTAATCTCAAAAGCATGCCATCTAGTGGGAGAGATTAAGGTTAGTCTAACTTTTAACATACAATGTGTAATTGCTGTGTAGAGCTCTTATCTTACTCTACCCTCTGTTAGAAGTAATCTTTGTTATCACCCCCTCTTACAAGATTAAACATCCTAAACGCAGAAAGCACTTCTTAAATGTATGTCATCTTTGTAGTTCTAAGTGCTTGGTAATAGCCATTGAATCGAACCTACTTACGATATTGTTAGAAAGATAATACACACACACACACACACACACACACACAAACACGTATTCACTATACATACAAATACATATTTTATAAAAATAGTAAATGAATGAAAGCATAACATAGCACATATTAAGTGCCAAAGAGAGACTACAGGGTTGGGTAAAAGTAGCTTTACAGTTGTTGGTATGGAAAATAATACAACCATTAATAAATAATAATACAGGAATAAACTGTTTTACATACTCACAACTGTAAGCCTACTTTTGCTACACCTTGTATATCTGCTCATAAATGAATTATCACTATGGCTATGGGTGTTTTAATAAACCTCTAAGAGGGTAAGGAAAAGAATAATAGAAACCTAAGATGAATAAGCATAACTTTGAGAAGCAGAGAGAAGAGGCAGGAAGTTCTATGCAAAAAAAAGGATAATAAGGGTAAAGGCAAGAAAAGGGACCATTCAAAGCAAATCTAGAGAACCTGGGAGGGCTCTTTGGGAGACAGCTCATTTAAGATAGCAGGAGAAGTAATATTAGAGTTACAGGGGACCTCAAATGCTGACATTATAACTTCTCTTATTGTAATAAAAGGTTACCCAAAGGTTTTGAGTAAGGTTTTAGGGAAATTTATAATTCTCAATTGTTTAGGGTGAACTGGAGAATAGAGTCTTTGAAGAAGGAATAAAAAAAATTAGGGGGATGAACAAGAATGAGACTTATTGAGATGTGGCCTTGACTCTGAGCATAGGGATGGATTGAAAATATCAAGGTGAAGGATAATATTGAAGATGGAAAAAGAAGGGTCTAATGACAAGTGAATGTGGCGGGGAAATAAAAATCAATCAAGGATCATTCAAATGTGTTAGTATATGAGAGTGGGGAGACAGAAGGCAGGGCTGTGGTGGGAAGGGGTGGGCAGTAATGGACTGACCTTGAAGCAAAATAATCTCCTTTCCAAGATTCTGAGAGGGGCCTCATTAGTGTGCTCAGAGGATCATGTCTCTAATTGCAAAGTACGGTATTTTACCTGCGTTCAATTGAGATAATTTTCCCACCAGTCACATTTCCCTTTGGGTCAGGTGGGTTAGAGTGGGCAAGACTTTTTGTGAGATTGTGCTGACTGAATTTTGTGTTGAAGATTCATTTAATTTGCATTTAGTGGAATATTTTTATTTGTATAAATTAGGTGTTCCTAACACTCTATTATAGAAATGATTCTAGGGATACAGTTGCTAGTATTCATGGATACAAGTTTTCATGGGCCAAGTTCAGAATATTTGATGGTTAACTGTAGCATTGATGCAGGAAGTTGTGTTTAGTGATGGAGAAACAAGTTTTGAACTGTACTGGACCAGATTTGTTCTATGTAAACCTCTTCCATATGAAAAAAAACTTGATAGCATTTTACCTGATTTTGAAAATACTCCTAAGAGTCTATAACATACCAATTAATACTTGTGAAACTGAAGCTTTTCAAAACTTTACAAAAAATACCAAACTTTTCCATCAACCATGCTAGAGAGGAAAAAATTGAATTTTTTTGTCCTCACTTTAGAAAATACTGTAATTTTGGAAGGTGATCAAAAAACAATTGTTCCAAAATGTGGAAAAAGAGTATAGGGGTATAACAAGTAGTTAGTTAATAAAAAGACTGTATTACTTTCAGGATTTTGTAAGGTGTGTAAGATTTGAGCTTTTTAAATTTTGCAATTGGTTGTGATTGCCTTTCTCATTCAAAATAAATACTCACTTTCATGCTTAATTTGTATTCATAATTTTGTAAACTTTTTCTAACAGAATGCATACTTGTATAATCTTCAGGATCCACAAACTGTGGATATGCTCCCCCCCTCCCCTAGAAACAAACAATGCCAACATTTATAGGGAAGTATATATATGGAGGGCTGGAGGAGGGCGGTGGGTATTGTTTAAAGAAAATATTGACTATGTAACCTTAGTTTCTCTCTAGTACTGAAAGTCTGTCTTTACTGTTGTGCCTAGCTGTAACCATGTTGACACTATTAATAAGTAAAAGTTGATGCTGTCTTTTTAACAAATGTTGAATGGAAAAATTAAATGCACAGATAAAAGCACATAACATCTGCAAGTGTCCATGAGAATGTCACACCCTGACATAAACCGACAATATAAGTATTTGCTTCAATGCTCTCTTCTTGTTTGTATGTTGGTGTCACATGAACAAAGAAAACCTTAACAAAAATCCCAGAAGTGCACAAAATAATTTCTAGTTTCCAAAGACATAGACACATTTTATTTTTAAATCACCTCGTATTTTCTCCAATGATTAATATTCCGATATTAAAGAGTTGTATAGGGCACAACAAGGCAAGAAGAGACATGAATTCAATGCTACATAAGAAATTTGGGGCCAAGTATAATCAATCATGCTAACCTAATTTATAAAACTCATCTTGACAAAGTTTTGAGGAGGTTTTCTTTTCATCAGTCTTAACTAAGCCTATTGGCATTCCAGCCCATCTTATCATCTAACTCTGACTCTGAGGCATCCTTCCAGTAACAATGAGAAAACTAGAAAAATTCACTGGTAAATCAATAGTCCTTAAAATTCCATAAATGAGTTCAGGCTGCCAACCTTCAATTTTATGTGTATGGAACTTTTTTTTTTTTGACAGGAGAGGGAAATAAGTATTTAATGATAATTGAAATCAATTCTTGTGCCATTTTTGTGGAAGGAAGGATTATGAGCCTGATCTGTAATGCATTCTGGGAGAGCCACATGTCGTGGTTTTCTGTGTAATGGCCAAGAGCCTTCTCCCTACAAAGGGAAACTTTCATTAGGGTTTCAAGGTTGGATATTTGTATTGCATTATACATTTTTGTTTGAGTTTCATGCTCACCTCTCCTCTCAGTAGAGAGTAATTTACCAGAATGTATCAGAAGGTTTTGTGCTTTGAAATGTAACTAATATCTAAAATAACCAAAACATGTGAGGTTAATGAATTTTTTTAGATGATAGAATGGGCACAATACCACTGTGGTCCAACTCTCCATAGAATGACAGTACTATTTATTTTTATTTTTTAAAATCTATTTTTATTGATTTCAGGTAAGAAGGGAGAGGGAGAAAGATATAGAAACATTGATGATAAGACAGATTCATCGATTAGCTGCCTCCTGCACGCCCCCCACAGGGGACCAAGGCCACAACCCAGGCATGTGCCCTTGCCTGGAATCGAATCCAGGACCTTTCAGTCCACTGGCCGAGCTCTATCCACTGAGCCAAACTGGCTTGGGCTGATAGTGGTATTTAAATGCTGTTAAAATATTAAATGATTGCCCCCCCCCAATATAAGATGCTATCTTTTAATGTTGTGTGCCTTTTCTTCTGATGTTGAAGCTTAAATAAAATATCCTCCTTCTTCCATCACGTCTTAGATATTTTAGTCATCTTAGAACAGATGCAGATTCTTTTATTGGCCATAGCACTCAGGATTGTAGCCAAACCTGTGTCTTATAATTACGTGATGACTAAGTTCTTTTGTAACACTTAAAAGATGAAAATTGGTTTCCTCTCTGTATCTTTTGGAGATGACTGTTAGCTGATAGAAAATGTGATAAAGTATTTTAGAGTTCCTCCAGGAGTGGCTGGGGGCTGGGGAGAAGAATGTCATGATGCTTTTGCAGCATCTGCTGCAGACATGGGAAGGAGAGTGGTGGCAAAAATGCCAAAAATAGCTACCTCAGCCTTAGGGAACTCCACCATTCTTTCATTTTTAACGTTTTAAGTATATTTTAGGTTATATTATCTTTTATCTGTTATTCATACACATGGCCTAAGGATTAGTAATGGAAGTGAGTTGGGCCTTTATTTTTACAAGAATGTTCTTACAAAGCTTTTTTTAAAAAAATATATATTTTATTGATTTTTTAAAATATATTTTGATTTTTTTTTTACAGAGAGGAAGGGAGAGGGATAGAGAGTTAGAAACATCGATGAGAGCGAAACATTGATCAGCTGCCTCCTGCACACTCAACCACAACCAAGGCACATACCCCTGACTAGAATCAACCTGGGACCTCTGAGTCTGCAGGCTGACGCTCTATCCACTGAGCCAAATCAGTCAGGTCTCTTACAAAGCTTTGCTAGGTACAAATTAAGTTCTTACATCTAAGTTGACTAATGTTAATGAATGCATCCCAATTAACAACCTGTACAGGGTGACAAGTCATACCCAGGAATCCTAACATTTATTTTTTTTCTTTTGAAAACCATTATTATTTATGTTTTATCAACTCCACCCTTATAATTTTCTGGAAGGAAATCTTAAATACAACTCACCTCGCAAATTAGATTGTCAGTGGCTTTTGCAGACAACCAAGTAGGAATGGTGAAATAGGATTGAGTTCTGGTCTAGATGTTGACCCTCTTCTATTACGGATTCCTCACTCAGTAGAAAACAGTGGCTGCTAACTCTTTCCATCAGCCACAGATCTTTGTTTGTTTGTTTGTTTGTTTGTTTTTGTGATATCATATGAGTTAAAGCTTTTTCCTAGGAAGTTACAGTTACAAATGTTCTTTGCAGTAGTTTTTTAATCATCTCAATGTTGAATTAAGACAATTTCTCCCTATAACTGGGGATGGGAAATGATACTTTCCCTTTATAGGAAACCATATTATTACTCAATTTGGCATTGGAGGGACACAGGAATCACCCTCATTTAACCCATTCTGCCTTGTATTTCTTAGAGGCAAACTAGAGAATATACCAAAAGCGGGCTTTTGATTTCTTCACATTCCTTCATTCTTCTGCAGAACCTCTGGCTTACACACATTCCTGTAAAGGGAGCTGCTCCCTGTTTTGCACCATTATGGATACTAGCAGAATTGGACGGCTGCAGATGCAGCTAGTGTGTGTGCTGGATAGAAGGGTTAGGATGCTGGAGGTGACCAATTTGTTTTTCTCAGGGGGTCTTTTCTTCTTCTCTACCCCTATGAAATCCTGAGATCTTTTCTGTTTTTGTTTTTTTCTGTTCTTGGTGTAAGAAAAAAATTAAAACAACAAACTCACAAAATATGAATCATGGGGATTGTGTAACAGAGAGAGTGGGAGAGGTTTTGCTTTTGTTGCTCTTGCTGTTCTTCCCCGCGCTGCAGCACTAGACGTGACTACTTGAAAATAAAAGCCAAGGTCCTTTGCAATAATTTCAGCCCATGTCGTAGTCTCTGGTGACCAATGATACTGCAATATTTTTTATTAAATAATACAGCTGGAATTTATGCCTTTGCAGAATAGTAAATAGTAAGCCAGCCAGAGTGGTAACTGCTACCCACCACTGATCTGTTCAGCTGGTCTGCACCACAACAGGAGACCAGTTGGTATCCATTCTGCTTGACCAGACCTCAGATCTGAATGGTTGGGGCCTGAGCCATTCTGGCTGTGAAATGTTGTGCCACTTCCATACTGGTGAATTCTAGTAGAAATACAGTATAAGAGATTTTCACAACTAGACAAATCAACCAAGCTTAGTGATTAGGAAGATTCCTTAGCCAAGCCATTGGGCAGTTGTCATGACAGATGGTTGCCCTGCACCAAAACCTCTTTTACAGCTGATGGCACTTGTGGCTTCAGAATTCCCAGTACTGCCTGTCATGCTGAAATTCATCACAGTCTCTTTCCTGGTTTCCCAATGTGCCCCACATCTGTAGAGAGAGTTGAATATAATCTAGTGTACCTCACCTACCACACTTCATCATTTATGTAGAGTCTCTTGAATGCAAAAGACCATAAAAGCACTTTGGGAGGTTACAGAGGGCTTATCCAGTCCACTACATTATTTTAATGTTAAAGAAATTAAAGTTCAGAGAATGATGACTAAACCCAAGTCACACACATGGCAATGTCACTCACAGGTCTCATGATATTTCCTACAATGCTTTTTAAAATGGTTATTTAAAGAGAGGGGGAGCCTAACTAGTTTAGCCCAGTGGATAGAGCATCAGCCTGAGGACTGAAAGGCCCCAGGTTTGATTCTGGTCAAGGGCATATACCTTGGTTGCGGGCACATCCCCAGTAGGAG